>RJWJ010015223.1:0-36539 GCA_004363605.1 Indri indri | reverse complement strand
TGGTTTGATTTTTCTTTAATATTTCAATTTCTTTAGTGAATTTTTCTTCCAAGTCCTGGATTTTTTTTGTGGTTTCTTTGTGTTGGTTATCCATTTTTTCTTGCATATCATTCAGTTTTCTTACAATCCATGTTTGAAATTCTTCTTCTGTCATTTTAGTGTTCTGAGTTTGGTTAATGTCCATTGCTGGGGAGCTGTTTTTCCTCTTTGGGGGTGTGCTTTCCGTTTGAGTCTTTATACTTCCAGACTTCTTTCGCTGGTTCCTTTCCATCTGGATCAGTTGTTCCTTCTTGCCTTTAGATTTTCGTTTGGATAATGACACACCCTGTTTAGTCTCTGAGCCAGTAGGTGGTGTTTGTGGGTGAGATTCAACCACACTCTTTATGATGAATCAGTAGATGCAGTAAAAGGGTGTGCAGGATGACCTCCCTGTCAGTAAGTGGCACTTGCAGGGAGGAGCGAGCTGTAGTGCTGTTTTTGGGTCCTGTAGCTAGCTCTTGTTCCTCTAGAGAGGCCGTCTTGTGCCTCAGGTGGTGGGTGGGGCCCTGGGATTTCCAGGTGTGTCCTTATTCTCCACCTCAGTGGGGCAGGACCGGGAGTGAGTCTGGGTGGGGTTGGGTTGGGTAAGCCTGCCCTCAGGCTCCACAACTGCTGTCAGCAGTGGTCAAAGGTCTGCTCTTTGTTTCTGTGCAAAGCTGCTGGGAGGGGCTGAAATGGCTCCACTCAGCTGCAAGTCTGGGCTTAGGGGGCAGGGTTGTCCAAGACCTGCACTCTGGAGCAGGTCTTGCTCCCCTCCATTCTCCCCCTCTCTGTGGCCTCTCCCAGGCCTCTGCCAGCAAGCGGGACCTCAGGCCGCTGGATCTCCCCTGGCTGTGACGTGGGCCAGGAGGTTCCCTGCCCAGGATCGCAGCCTGAGCTGGGTGCACAGCCCTCTTTTGGGAGGAGGGTTGCCGCTCCGGCACGCTGATCTGCCCCTGAAGGCACATACTCCTCAGTAGGCTCTTTCACAGATCTCCCTTCTGTGCCCTGGGGCAGTGCGATTGTGACCTGGGTGTACAGGGTCTGGTCTGCAGGCCTGTCCCCTGGGCCCTGGAGATAATCCCTGACCCTGCCAGGGGGAGGAGTGCTGGTCTTGAATCACCTACAGGGTGCCCAAGCTGGATCGATTTCACTCCACCTCGGGATTTGCCCTGCTCTCCTGGAGTCCCCAGGCAAGCAGCATCTGGGAGGGCTGGCAGGTAGGAAGCTTGCAGTCTGAGTACCCCTCAGTCTGCTTTAGGGCCCCAAAAGGAAATGCCCTGTTCCCTGCAGATGCCTCTGTGTGATGGTTAAATTGTCTCTCCACCGCACTCCGGCTTGGGCAACAGCGTGAGACCCTGTCTAAAAAATAATAATAATTTCCCTTGAAGGCAGGCCTTTGTTAAGAACAGAATGTTCTGGGCTTATTTCAAAATGGCTATTTGTCACCCTCCCCTTGCCAGAAGCATTAGGGGAATTTTCTCTGATTTTCAGCCTGAGAACCTGGAGGTAAAACTTCTGAATGTGTGGGGGCTCTGCTAAGAAGGCCCCCGGGGGTGGTTACTCACATGCTGGTCCACACTGAGCCTCTGACAAGTGTCCCTACTGTATTGGCTCCAGTGGCTGGCATCTGCTCCTGTAAGCCGTGATTCTTCATATTCATCTCTCTCCACTTTTTTTTCTTTTTTTTTTTTTTGAGACAGAGTCTCACTCTTTTGCCAGGGCTAGAGTGCCGTGGCATCAACCTAGCTCACAGCAACCTCAAACTCCTGGGCTCAAGCGATCCTTCTGCCTCAGCCTCCTGGGTAGCTGGGACTACAGGCATGCGCCACCATGGCCGGCTAATTTTTTCTATATAGTTTTTTTTATAGTTGTCCGATTAATTTCTTTCTATTTTTAGTAGAGATGGGGTCTCGCTCTTGCTCAGGCTGGTCTCGAACTCCTGAGCTCAAACAATCCGCCCACCTCGGCCTCCCAGAGTGCTAGGATTACAGGCGTGGGCCACCGCACCCGGCCTGTCTCTCCACTTTTTAGGGCAGGAACTTGTCCTGTGACCTCAATTTTCTGATAGATCTAAAAAGAGTTGTCAATTTTCAGTTCGTTCAGCTTTTTTTCTTCTGAGGACAGCAGTGACCACTTCCAGGCTCTTTATGTGTTTGGACTGGAAACTGTTTTTCTTATTAGAAAAAAAAAATTCTTTTGCTCATGGAAAAGAATAAAAATCACTTGAAATTCTTGTCACATACATGTAACTAATGAATATGGTTGTTTCTTAGGAAAATCTGTAGGAATAATATTGAAATGTAGCTCAGTGAAGATGACTAAGTAAGGTGATAAATGGCTAAATTCTTATATTTATCCCTTAGGTGTCCAAAACTTCATCTAAGGAGTGAATTTGAGATTTTGTACGAGTAGCTGGAAGCTTATTTTTTGCTCATTCTTCTCAGAGTATCACTGCTCCTGGCCTAGCTTTTGCTAAGACATAGAAAGGAGACAGTTCTCTAATGAGAGATTAAGATGTTGGTGCCTTATATTGCCCACTGGAAGATCTTCGAATGCTTTGGAATCCACTTTAGCAGGGGAGGAGTTGATGTCCAACTACAAAATTTCAAAAATTAAGTGGCCTGGATAGAAAGGCATCTGTACACAAAGTCAGACTTTTCTTTATAAGTAATTTTAGATCCATGTCAGCACATATTTGGTAGAATCCTTAATGTTCCAAACCTCAAGCATGGTAAAATAATTTTGATCTGGAAAAATTTTAAGGCAGATGTTAACAGTTGTCCTGCAGAGGTTATAAGAGAAGTAATGGTCCCATGAATATGATTTCCCATCTGCTGTGGTTTGAATGTGGTCTGTCCCTGCCAAAACTCATGTTGAAATTTAATTGCCAATGTAATGACATTGAGAGGTGGTGAGGCCTTGAAGAGGCATTTGGGTCATGGGGGACCTGCTGTCATGAAGGATTAATGCAGTGTCAAAAGAGTGGGTGAGTTCTTGCTCTCACAGGAAGAGAGCAGGTTGTTATAAAGTGAGGCTTTAGCCTCTTTGCTTCCCCTTCCTTCTGCCATGAGTTGAAGCAGCTTGAAGCCATTGTGGGATGGGCTGCCTGAACTTGGACTTCGCGGCCTGCAGAACTATGAGCTCAATAAACTGCTTTTCTTTATAAATTAGCCGGTCTCTGGTATTCTGTTATAAGAACACAAAACAGACTAAGACACCATCTATTCGGTCATTCCCATCAGCATAGAAGCATGTTGCAAATCGCTTATTTTTTAAAAAAACATTTTACCTTATGTCTCCTGCCATGTACCTTTTCTTTGCTCCCTTTACCACCAAACCCTTTGAGTCATCTGTTCTCACTGTCTCCTGTGTGTCTCTCCGATCTTCCACTTGACACTCTCCAATCATGTTTTCTACCCCAATACTCTTCCACAACAGACTTGTCAAGGTCATCAGTGAAGTCCATTCGCCTAACTGCATCACTGGTTCTCAATCAGCATCTTACTTGACTGTGGTAGATTGTCCCATTACTGGCCCCAAACACTCCTGCCTCTGAAGATCCATGCCTTGCGTGCTCTCCTCCCACATCAACTCTGGACTTGCTCGTGGGACTTGCTTTGACCAATGGGACATTAGCAAGTCGGAAGCAAGCAGAGGCTTGGTAGGCACTTGTTCATTGGTTCTTGCTTTCTTGGAGCCCATTTGTCAAGAAAAGAAGTCTGGGCTGTCCTGCTGGCTAGGTCACGTGGAGGAGAAGCAAGGCACAGTAGCTCAGGCTAACCACCAGACCTGCGAACACAGCCATCAGGAAACACCCAGCTCCCAGCTGGCCTGCTGTCTGACTGTAGCCACATAAGTGACCCCAAGCAAGACTAGCAGATGCACCACCTAGCCGAGCCCAGTCTGAATTGCTGACCCACAGAACTATCAGCAATAGAATGGTTGCTTTAAGTCACTAAGTTTTGAGGTACTTTTTAATGCTGCAACACACAATGATATACTTGACTCATAGCAGCATTTGACAAAGTTGATCATGTCGTGCCTATATATATGTGTATAATTTATTTTAATTATGGTAAAATATGTATAACATAAAATTTACTATTTTAATCATTTTTAAGTATACAATTCAATGGCATTAAGCGTACTTACATAAAACTGTGCAATCATCACCCCGTCTATTTCCAGAACTTTTTTTTTTAATCACCTCAAATAAAAACTCTGTATTCATTAAGCAATAACTTCTTATTCCTCCACCCTTGCCAGCCCTTGGCAGCTACAATTCTGCTTTCTGTCTCTATGAATTTGTCTATTCTATATCGTATAAGTGAAATCATACGATATTTGTCCTTTTGTGTCTGGCTTATTTCACTCAGGTTAATTTCTTTATGTTTCACCCATGTTGGAGAATGTGTCAGAATTTCCTTCCTTTTTAAGGCTGAATAATATTTCGTTGTATGAATATACTGCATTTTGTTTATCTATTCATCAGCTGATGGACATTTGTGTTGTTTCCACCTTTTAGCTGTTATGAATATGCTTCTACGAAGATTGGAACGTAAGTATCTGTTTGAGTACCTGTATCATTGAAATCCTGTCTTTACTTGGCATCCAGGATATCACTGTTAATTCTTTTTCTTTTATTGCTTCTTCTCATCTTTCTTTATTGTCCTCGTCTCCCACACCTCTGAACATCTGAATGCCTCAGAGCGCATTTCTTAGACTTCTCTTTCTATGCTCATTTCCTTATTTCACCTGTTCTCCTAGCTTTAAATACCCACATTTGACATAAGACTCATGCTTATGTTCCAGCTTGGATCTCTGCTCTGAATTACAGACTCATATATTCAACTACCTGCCAGAAATTTCTATTTGGATGTCTAATAGGCATCTCAAACTAAATCTGTCCAAACATGAAATCTTGACACTACTCCCAAATTATCGTCCTATAGTCTTCCTATCTTGTTAAGTAACAGCTCTATCCTTTCAGTTGCTCTGGCCAAGTTATCCTTGACTCCTGTCTTTCTCCTTTATTAGGAAATCCTATGGGCTCTAGCCTCAAGATCAGATTCAGAAGTCCCAGCTACGCAGGAGGCTGAGGTGGGAGGATTACTTGAGCCGAGGAGTTCAAGGTTACAGTGAGCTGTGAATGCACCACTGCACTCCAGTCGGGGGGACGGAGCAAGACCCTGTCTCTAAAAAACTCCCAAACAAACAAAAAAAAAAAAAAAAAGAAAGAAAAAGAAAGAAGAGGAATGTGCCCTGATTCTGTCCTGCTCCGCAATTATCATCCTGCAGTAAACCACCACCGCCTCTCACCAGGCCACTGCAGCTGACCTCATGGCTGGGCACCCCACTTCCACCTCTCTTCTCTGCAGTCTGTTCCCAGTGCAGCAGCCAGAGTGTTTTTAAAAGGCAAGGCTCCTCCTCTGCTCAAAACCCTCCAATCAGCACAGTAAAATTTACAGTTATTACTGCGTCTTTTAAGATCTTTTAAGGCCTCAACCCCTCGCCCTCCTCTGTGGAGCCTTAGCATTGCTGTTCCTTCTCCCCAGAAAACTCTTTTTCACTTTATCACGTCTCCACGCCAACGTCACCATCTCAATGAGGCCTTCCATGACTGTTCTTTATAAAACAGTGACTTCCCCAGGCCGCACATCCCCTATCTCCTGTATTATGCTTTATTTTCTTTATCACACTTACTATCCTCTGACATCCTTCATATTTACTTGTTCATTTATTGTGTTTTCTCCTAGTGGAATATAAGCTCCATGGGTACAGGAATGTGGTTTATTGTGTTAATTGCTGCAATCCTGGAAGCCAACCAGAGCCTGGCAAATAGTATGCCCTCAATAAATTAATGCTGAATGGATGAAGACATCATGAATAATTCTGGTGTATACCCTAAAATGTAAATCTGAAAAATATCTATTCAGGAACAGGACAAGCTGACCTTCAGAAAGTTGTTATTTGAAGTACACATACTGGATTGTGGAGATTGTCCCAAAGATAATACATTTCATTTTAATACAGAATAGTTAATTATTTTTTCTGGCAGTAGAGAATCAGACCATTTGTTTACTGCAGCCACTTCTGTGTGACAGAATCAGGAATTTTATTGTCCTGTCATTCACTGATGCAGTGGTGGAGGATAGGGGAGGGAGAGGAATGTCAAAGAACATCTTCTTTAAAATTAAAAATATACAAATATAGAATGAACACACATCAAATGCACACACATCATCTAACCTCCCAGTGTCTGGGCCCCCGTTAATAATAAATAGCAAGTCACACAAAGGTGTGTTTATTAGAGAGTTAAGTAATTTTCAAGTGCACAGTTCTGGTCTGATCTTGAAAGGGCGTGCCAACCTCCTTACGCCTGATTTCCAAGTTTCCGATAATTTTTCTTAACCTCAACGTAGACTCAATTAATCTTAAAATGACTTCTACTTATTTAGAAATTTTTAAAAGAAGAGATTTCCAATTATAAAAAAACGTGTGAAATTGGCAGGGCAGGTATTATTTTTGCTGTCTCACAGAAACCTAAACTGAGGTTTATCTAGATTAAGAGCCCTTCCCATGGTAACGTCAAATAGTAAGAGGCAGACGTGGAACTAAAATAGGGGGTCCAGCCCCGCCGCGCAACACCACCGCCCCTTTGGCAGACTGCGCTGTTTTCCCTCCGTGCTGTCTCCCTGCTCCCCACACCGAGCCTCAGTGACTGTGGAGCTTTTCTCTCTGGAGTGTTCGGTCCTTTCCTCCTCCCTCTCCTTATGTTTTCTGTATTTGAGAAAGGGGCTTTGGAAATTGAAGAGAGGACGGCACCGCAACCTGAAACCCCACGCCCTGCAGGGCGAGGGAGGGCTGCAGGCTGAGCGCTCCCTCTGCTGTCGGCTCCGGGTAGGGCCCGAGTGCTGAGCAAAGGCTGGGGGCGGGCGTCGGGGTGGGGGGCGGTGTGACAGGTCACAGTCCCTAAATGACCCAAAGAAATGGTACCGAGGTAAAATTCACAGTAATAAGCTAGGAAGAAAGCGCTGAAGGAATTCATTTTTCCTACTTGTTGTTTGTAGCACCACTAGAAAAGATAAAAAAAAAGCTGTGAGGATTTTGAAAAATCAGGTGTGATTATTAGAAGTAGTAAGAATCTTATTGGTAAAAATGCATATTATTCATATCACAAAAAGCCTGGGCTTGGGAATCAGAGACACCAAGGGTCTAATACCAACTCTGCTATTGATGAGCTCTTTCGGCTTTGGGGAAATGACCCCTCACCTTTCTAGCCTCGCTTCCCCCTTCCCTGAAAAGGGAGCGAGCCAACGGGCGCTGGGTGCCTCCAGCAGGGTCTGAAACACAGTGGACACTCGGTGGGAAAGTGAGGAAGGAAGATAGAGAGGGACAAAGGTGTAGCTGGCATCAAAAGTGCTAAGGCATTAAGTGGACTAGCTAAATGGAAAACTATTCAATTCATGAAATTTACATCTGAAAAACTATTTCGCGTATTTATCCCTGAATTTTGCTACTTGCATCTTTTTAGACACATATTGATTATGGAAATCAGCGAACTTGTCCTTAAAAGTAATTGCCTATTCAATAGCCACCAAGGAGAAAGACATCCCTCTCATAGAAGAGGAAAAGTCTCCATGCCTGTGTGAGCTGCAAAACAACCAAAGACCAAAACGCTTCACACCTGTTTCCCACAGATGGCTTAGATGAGAGCTACAACGATTAGGGGAGGCTTCCTGGAGCAGGTGGCCTTTTACACAGACTTGGGTGCGGCCGTTGAAATAAGTAGAAAGAAGGGAAGGAACTTACCCTTCAAAGTCCTCTGTATTTACAAAAAAAGATCAAAGGTTAGAGGATCCTAGGGGGAGGAGTAATATAGGTGAGACCAAAACGATGTTTTAAGAGAAGCCTAGAGAAAGAGGCCACTTGGTGTGATAATTACATTATTTATGTATTTTTGCCCATGCCCCCAGACACATTTATAATTTATGAAAACTTCAGATCATTTATAATCTGATGAAAGCTTAAAGACACATATCATTAAGTAATAAAAATAGTAAAGCAATGATACCACAAATCTGTGATCCATCATTACACCGTTAGAATTACTGGATTAGTAAAAGAAAAAAATGCAAGTTGGATACAAGCTGGGTAGATTCTACTGGAGCTTAAGCTCTCTGTGTGGAGAAGAGAACAAGCTGGTCAACAAGTAATTGCCATTTACCACAGATGGGTCCAATAGATTCTTAAGGGCTGCAAAAACACTATTGCTATTCTTGGAAAGAGAAGTGAAAGATACGGCCAAAATTGCAGAGTAGAAACATGCTTGCTGGGAATTCAGAGCCTGTTGGTGACTGGGCTTTCTTGGGTCACGGTGTGCAAGATCTTTTGGGGTGAACTCTTAGAGGGGTGCCAACTGCTAACACTCAGTGGGCTACCTGTCTCCTAGCAGCAACACTGGCAACGGTGATAACAATACTAGTAGCTGACAGCAGCAGACATCCTCCCCTCTGCCTGTTTCTCTTGCTACCCCTCTTTCGCAGAAGGACCTTCTTTTCTATTCAAAGACATAAATAAACTTAAGAGCACAGATAACAACAAAATAGTAAAATAATTAGGAATAGATAAGTTTGGGGTATTTATCACCTTTGTATTTAATATAATTTATTTAATTTTAAGTTTAGCTTAATTCGTAATAATGGCCACTTATTAAATTGTTCACCAAAATCCTTGAAAATTTAACAATTGGCTCTTGTGAGCTTGTACATGATTGGGGGACAACTGAAGGAATCAGGTATTGGATATTTATGAAAAATGGATGTTGTAGCTATCCAATGTGGACAGGTTTGCAAGACAAGGAAAATATACGGCTTTTATTTAGTAGTTCACAATTGAAGAGGGAAGAGTAAATGATATCGTTTAATGCCATTGAAGTTGTTAGGTTAGTGCAATCTAGAGATATTTTGTACCATCTGCCATTATCTTTATAGCTCCTTTTTTTCTCCCCCACAGATTTTCTGAATTTTTCTTTAAAAAACATCTTTATCGAGATATAATTTATATACCGCAAAAGCCCCTGTTTTAAGTATGCAATTAAATGGTTTTTCGTAGCTCCTTTAACTGACCTCCCTTGGAAGCGTCTCTCATTTTTTTTGTCCTCTTAGGGAGAAAACTGAACAGAGTACCATGTTGATTTCCTGTCTTCAAAGTACAATTATTTGGCCCTATTACAAAATCTTATATACAACAGTAGCTTTTTTCAGGACAATTGAAACACACATTTGCAGCGAACTGGATTTCTCACAGATTAACCTCAAGCCTGAAGGGAGAGAGCCCTTCGCAGTGGACTGCCAGGTGATCGGTCAGCAGGTGAGGCTGTGTTCCGTATTAGTTTCCACGCAGCTTCAAGGAGTCCCTGAAGTCACCCCCTTAATATACTAGCTAGCATTTATTTGGTTTCGGGCACTGTCTTCCATCAGCCCTTCTTTCCCCCAGCACATGGTGGGGAGACAAAATCAACCAAGAAGATAGGACCTGGAACTCAAACTCACTATGGATTTATTATATATTGACCTCTTTATATGCATTATAATCAATAAAATTACTATTAAATTCCTCATTTTATAGGTGAGGCAGTTGAGGCTTAGAGAGAGTGATTTTGCTCGTCTGAAGTCAGCAGTTGGATAGTGGCGAGGTAGACTCCCTTGGTCTGTAGAGACGCTATGCAGGACCCCATGTTGGTAAATCAGGGATTGTGTAAGCCCTGGGAGAGGCAGCGTGGGTAAGGAAAGCAGACCTCATCCAGAATAGGTTTCAGTTTAGTAAGGACAAATTGCCACTCCGTTTATGGTGCAAGAGGTCTGATGAAATCAGCTTGACACCGAGTAGCTGGCTAGCGTCCTCAAGGAACAGTGCCATATCAAAGCTCAGCGTGGTCTGTGCTGCTGGCATGCTGAGCATTCAGCAGTGGCAGTAGCTAGACAGATTTAGTGAGAGGGAGCCCAAGCTGCTGGGACTATGCATGGAACCTATTGTTGACACCATGGCCACCATGGATCCATTGCATGAGCAAAGCGGTGGCTGAGCAAAGAGCCTTGCCAGGGAGAGAGCATCTCTTGCCAGGTTATTGAGGGACTCCTCTCTCTTGGGCATTAATATGAGACACGTAGATCTACGCACTCTGTGCTCACTCCAATAAGTCGATTCACATGCTTCTTCCCTATCTCTAATCTTCCAATCTTCCTTCTTCCAGCACTCTGATCAACCAGTTAATCCATTGTTCATTGCACAGGAGTCCTAGCAGATCCCGTTTCTCCCTCCATAAGTAAATAATCAAGTGCTCTGTTCACAGTCCTGCCCACTGGGAAGATTTCACTTCCCCACTGTCCTTCCAGATCATCCACCTTCAGCTTGTCAAGGCAATCCATCTGGGAACCAGGCCTGAGATTTTCTTCCTCCATCAGCTAGTGTTAGGGACCCCGTGAGGTGAGTTAAAGGAAAGATGTTCATGCATCAGGGACAGGTGACGTGGGGTCTGGACCATGCAAATGGTTTGTGCTTTCTTGACCTGCTCAGGCCAGATCCCAAATGTTTTATTTCCATTGTGCAATGTTTTGCTTTGGTCCTGTTAATCTTCTGACTCAGTGGATTTGATAATTCTTAGCTCATTAAGGGCAGCTTTTGTGGCATATTTAGGACATATATGTATATTTTTTTATGACAGAGAGCAGGAATGGAAAAGGCCAAAAGAACCATGCATGTGCATTTAGAATTTCTGGTCCATCACTATGTATATACTCCACTCACATTCTGTTATTCAAAGCAAGTCACCTAGCAAAATCTGACAGCGAGTGGAAGTGTGTTTCACCATGAGGAGGTTGGGGGAAGGGCTGAATAATGCTCTTCCCAGGCGGGAGCAGACAACTTGGGAGCAACATTACAATCTTCCATTTTCCTGAAGCCTTTGTACCATTCCTCCCAACATCACCTCTTCCTATGATACCCACTGTCTATACCACTCACCACTTTCTGCTTAGCTATATAAAGTTTTTATGCTATTCTTTCATTTAGGTATATTTCATCCTCTGATAAAGCTTGAAAATAGGAACCGGGAATAATATTTCCCTTAAATCTTTTAGCACTGTGCTAGTAGCATCTTAGTTCTTCAACATAATTGACTAGGCGGTTGCCAGCATCTATATGATGAAATCGTCAGCCACATCAGTGTTCACCTGGTAGCTCCATAATCCCTGAGGATATACTTAGGGGACTTATGCCCACTACTATTAATATTTTATGTATATGAGAAGCTACCTCTTTTAAAGCTGGTTCAGAGAAAAGCAAGTTCAGAGAAGAAAAAATGAAGGCTCGTTTGCTCATTCAACAAAAATTCGTTACATGCCTATAGTTATACCCGTCCTTCACAGAGCTCAGACTGGGGTGTTTTCTGAGCATCACAGAGAGCAAATTCTGATATGATCTCAATTAAAAAAATGATGTAGTGGAAACAACATCAGGGACATTTTTTCTTATTCCCTTATAACATTAGTATGGAAAGTTAGTTTATATTTAGCCACTAGGTGGTAACATGACGGTGTAGTTAGACATAATGTACTCAGATTCTGTATTTGCCAAGAAAATTCTAGTCAATTATTACCAGCAGCTGTTAGGCAAAAGAGATAATGGGTCCTCGAGGGGATTAAGCCAAATGTTTTCAGCCACCAGATGCTATGAGGCTTTTTCTTCTGTAAAGTGGATTAATGCAAGATTCCAGTTTGTTCATACAGCTATTGGAACTCAGCTCTTTATTATGCTGCCTTGTAAAGCAATCTGTGGCTAAATGCTAATCTCTGGCTGGCTTCTGGAAACCAAGATCCCCAGAATCAGGAGCATCCGAACTGCTCTGGGCAGCACAGCCAGGGCACGTGCTTCCACAGGAGAGGAAGGGGCGTCCCAGAGCATCACAGAGGGGCTGGAGCTCTCAGTTCTCTTCTGCTTGCCCAGTGGCCCGGAGCGTGACAGAGATAAACTATAATTTCTAAGGCTCAGTCTGGTTTTGCTTTCTGTGCCTGTCCACGCCTTATGTAACATAGGTAGTTTTACAGTCAAAAGGACCACTTATTAGCTGCATGGCTTCAGGCAAGTTACGATTCCTTATCTGCAAAATGGTGGTGATATCAATTTACTACAAGCGGCTGTTGCAAAGCTTAAGCGAGAATCTCTACTGTATAATTCTGTCTACATCCACAACCACATCTGTGTCTACTGATGATACTGCCGTGCCAAAATGGGCGCCCAACAATTATTGATGTACCTCCCGATTGCTTCACTCCTCACTCTCACTCTCTTGCCTGGGGCGAGTGCCGTGGCGTCAGCCTAGCTCACAGCAACCTCAAACTCCTGGGCTCGAGCGATCCTACTGTCTCAGCCTCCCGAGTAGCTGGGACTACAGGCATGCACCACCATGCCCGGCTAATTTTTTCTATATATATTTTTAGCTGTCCAATTAACTTCTTTCTATTTTTGGTAGAGACGGGGTTTCGCTCTTGCTCAGGCTGGTCTCGAACTCCTGAGCTCAGAACGATCCGCCCTCCTCGGCCTCCCAGAGTGCTAGGATTACAGGCGTGAGCCACGATGCCCGGCCAACAATATCCTTTTTAAAATCTCGTTTTGAGTTTATGGAGATGGATGCTATCGAGGGCTGCTTTATTGTTTAATTTATAAAAGGTTTTCCATATACGCTTTTGCATTTGATCCTCAGGAATGCATGTTATTGGCATTCTCACTTTATCTATGAAACAGACTTCAAGGAATGGGGTAATTTTTCTCAACGTCACAAAAAGAGCAACCCAAAATTTGAAGCTAAGTCTTCTGGCAGGCAAATCCTGTGCCTGAGATCTGCAGGAGTACCTGGGTGGGTGGCACAAAACTAGTTTAGAACTGGGCCTCTAAAGAGCACAGTTTTTATTTTTGAAAAATGCCTTTCAGCACAAAATGTCTTCTATCTATCTCTCAAAATAATAGGGTTTTCTGCCATGTTTTCTTCCCCTCCAGGAGGGCATAAGATAAGATTTTTCATTTGGAGAAATAAGCTGGTTATTTTTTTTCTTAAATCTTTTGGTTTCTCCTGCAGAGGTGGAGTGTTTAGTAATATGATCGATTATATTTTATGAGACTGATGTGGTTCTTTATGCACCTAGACGATTTCAAAGCACTTTCGCACGCATTATTCATCTAATTCTCCTAGCCACTCCTTGAGAATGGTAAAACAGGGTGACTTATGCCACTTTAGAGGTAAGAACTGGTGTGAGAAAGATCTTGAGACTAACACAGGTCTCACAGAATTAGGAACACCACTTAGAGGCTCAGTTTCCTCATCTCTAAGTTGGAGACAATGCCAGCCTTGGTGACTCAGCAAGGGCTGATCAGACAGTGTCAGTAGGTGCCGGCCTACAGCTGGCACTTGAAAGTCAGTGACCTTTGGGGGAAAAAGGTGCTCCAGCTCTCTGCGCAGTTCTTGTCTTTACCATCAGGGTGTTGGTGGTGGTGTTTTTATCTCTTAGTCACTGAAACTTAAGGGAGAATTAAAAATTAGGCCTGGGATGAGAGGGAAAGAGAAAGAAGGGAAGAGGAAGAGGAAAGGAGAAGAAGAAACCTTAGCAGTAGTTAAAAATTTTAGCTTTGGATGATTCCAACATTTGTGTAAAGCACTGACTTCATCATTCTACAAAAAGGCTTTGTGGAATAATATTTAAGAAGCATTTTGGGTACCCTGGAAAACACTGTTAGATAAATATAAAATACTAGGAACATTAAAGTGGAAGACAATCTCAGATATATAGTCTATGTGTGATAAGAAATAAAATTGCTTTGTTCACCAAAATGATCTCTGTAAAGTCAATAAAGCAGAGTTGTTGCTGTTTTTTGCCTTGGCAGGGTAACTGGTCTGGTTTTCCTAAGGATTAATGTAGTATAAACATGTTTACCACCAATGAAAGAGTCTATAGAAATATTCTTGCCTTGTTCAGTATGAGGATGAAACATTGCTAATTTAATCTCAGCAGAAACAATTCCTTTATCTTTTGGGGCACAAATGGGTATAACTTTAAGTCATTTATAGTAAGTTAAAAATTCTGTGATCAAGTAGTTTATTTTGTCAGGGTGTCAGGCTTACAGTGTGACCTGATTTTATCTCAGAAAGATATCTTTTTGGACATGGCTCCAGAATATTTTGGACACTATCTTTTAAACTAATTGGCATCATAATTTCAAAGGATAAAAAAGGCAAAATATGGAAATCTTTTCTCAATTTCATTAGTGCTAAAATTCTTGCATCAATTTCAAGAAAAGGGTTTGAAAGTTTGGCTATAAAATACTAAAAAACTGTAAGGAAAACAACTCTTATTTTCCTTTATCCCAGAAAAATACTTTTGAAAAAGAAAAAACCTATATGTGTAAAGATATTTACAGCTGCATTATTTGTAATAGAAAAAAACAGAAACAACTTAAATAATAAATAGTTAAAAATAATGTTAATGCATGTTAATGATAGGCTTTTATACAACTATTAAAAAGATACATACACTGTCCATGAAAAAGATGAGAAAATGTTTATAATGTAATGTTTTGGAAAATGTAAACAAAGTATATATATGCTATGATTATGTCCATGTAAAAACTGTATGTTTGTGTAGATAAAGTATGATGGGAATGCAAAGAAACAGAAAACACTGGCTATATCATTGTGTCCATCAGGATAAGCCAGGTTATGCTATGGTAACAAACAGTCTCTATGTATCAGTGACTCACAACAAAAGCTCATGGGACATGATGAGACTTGGTTCATCATTTAGGGGTTCAGGCTGAAGAAGGCTCTGTCTTCACAAATACTTCCTCAATTATCTCAACATTGACAGAGGAAAGATGTGGTTGGCACTATAACTTAAAGATTCTACATGGGAGTGAAATATGTCACTTCTCCTTACACTTATTTGGCCAAAGTAAATCCCAATTGGCATGCTAATTCCAAAGGGGTCAGGAAAGCTAAATCTTACTGTGTGATCAGAAAGAGAACCATAAATATTTGGTGAACAACACTAATAACCTCAATGAGATCGGTAAAATTATAGCTACTTTTCCAAATATTTTATAATGGTAAAATATGTTTTATACTATCATTACCTCAGATTCCACCTGTGAGCCAGAAATTGGGAGTTGATGGTATATATATACACTATACTAATCTTTCAAAGAAAGGCTTTTAACTAAAAATTCTTTAAAATATACAGTCTTTTATTCAAACATTTTAGATGTATCAAAATGATAAACATTTTCACGTTAGGAAATACGGTTTCATTGAAAAATATTTCTGGCTTCATATCATTATAATATGCAATTTGTAAACTACATGAAAGAAAATAACTACGAGAAGGCATTCCGTTATAAATATTTATAAATGTACTTAGACAACTACATCTTTTGCTTATGTACAATGTAACAATTTGCTTGCTTCAGCAAGCAATCAGCAATAAAGAAAATACATGTCATGCTGGTAGGGTTTAAATATTGCAGTACATAAACTCTGAAAAATATCAGTTGGGAATGAATGGGAGATAGTGTGATACCCAGGAAAAAACACTGGCTTTGGTATCTCGTACGTTCAAATGCTGAACCACTATTCATTAATTACATAACCTGGGGCAATCTGGGCTAACTTCTTCCATAAAAGGAATTAAAAATTCCTCCTTCATGTATATTGTTGTGAAGCTTATGAAACAACACACACAAAGCACTTAGAAAAGTGGCTAGCACATAGTAGATAAATGTTCATTGGCATGTTAGCTGAACATTGTGCAATTGTTTGGCAATTGCAATTACACAATGATTCAGTCATACACTGATGGGAATAAGTATCTTTTGAATTCTATCCACTCTGTTGGGAATAGATACAGAGAGAGCTATTTGGTCAATGCGACCATGATCTAACTGTTCTTTCTGAATGAAGATACTGTTCAAATATTAATAGAATTCCATATGGTGCCTATCTTCAAACTGATGCTCAGTCAGTGTGGAATGACTGTCATCATTGGGTACAGTGCCATGGGTAGAATGAGCACTCATAATGACAGAGGAGGGTAGTGACAACCAGTCAAACATCCTCTCTTAGCGATCTGTGATGAGTAAATTCCTCTCCCGGAGTAGGCCAGGTGAGGCGAAAGAAGCCATTCAAAGGCAGTAGGGATTGCTTTAGGAAGTAGAGGGCCACTTGGGACACTGCTGCCTTTGCTCCATTCTGTCATATGCAGAACAGGAGGCCATTAGTATCAGGTAATCACGAACGGTGAGATGGCCAGGCTGGTGCAAAGAAACCAGAACCAGGTTGGCTTGTGAGATTGGGGAGCATTTTCATGGACCGCTTGGGTCTTGATAGGTTTGAGAATCCTTTCTCTCTGGGTCAGGATGACGCACCGAGTGCACAGACCAAAGAAAATCTCCAAAGCTGGTTTGAGACAAGTCTTACTGTCAGAGCAAGGCTTGCGTCCTCCCCTTCTGACCACCTTAACCCACCCTGATGGCCACTTCTGCCCTGACTGTTCTTACCACTGCTGTTCTGCGCTTTACCTGCTGTCTGGGTGTGTTTCTTCAAGCACATGGGGTCTTGTGTTTCCAACTATGCTGTAAGCTGCTTGTGGGCAAGGACCAGATCTCGTGGTCCTTTTTGTAGTCTTCATAGGTTTCAGCTTAGGTGCAGAGTGGGCATTCACTGAAATATTTACTGCAATTAACCAAGGATTCATCTGGAGAACTGGCTGCAGAAGGTTCGATTTGGCTTTATTTCTATCCTATCCTAAATGTTGACATTAGTTTCCTTCTTTACTAAACCTAAAGATGGATCCATGTGAAAGTCCCCTAAAAGTTAACCAAAAAAAGGAGCCTGGAAAATACCTAGTTGCTTTAGGTATTTTCCTGATCAGAGTGTTAAAACTATTCCTTCCACCTTCAGGAATTTCTACTAGGAAACGTTTGTGGCCCTAGCTTGGGTGAAGATTCATTCTTTCAGTCAGCCAGTCAGCAAACATTTAATTAACCATCGGTCGGGGGCTATTCGTGGGTGGGAGTTACACGATCGACACCTTTATCCCACATGGGCCCGCGCAGTTCCTGGCACATAGTAAGCGCTCAGATATTGGTTTTATAAGTGAATGTCTGCTTCGTTCCACATGAGGAAAAGTCTTCTCTTGGCTTGTAAGGTAATCAAATTATACCTGAACATGAAAACCAAGGACAGAGCAAACATCTGCAATAACGAGTTTTCCATCTTTTCTTTGCACATTCCTGAGAGCTGCCTTCCTGACGTTAGAAGTTACATGTAAAATATAATCGAGTTTGGCTTTCCTTTGACCCCACACCTCTGGACCTATACACCCCGTTTTTAGTAATCACCTGCAGTGAAGGCCCTGCCTTTTCCCTGCGGCCTCTTTCCTCCAGACGATGTCAGCAATCATGTCATTGGAGGGTGGCCGTGCACTCAGTCCTGTGAAAGGAAACACAGGACAAGGAAGGATCCAGGAAAAGGCAGAGAGTGTAACTCCAGGAAAGGAAAAGTGCGGGAACGCTGGTGCTGAGCTTCTCCAAAGCTGATTAAAAGGACCTGAGAGAGGAGTTCCAGAAAGAAAACACATACCTGACTT
The DNA here is from genome assembly GCA_004363605.1 of Indri indri. Classification (NCBI taxonomy): domain Eukaryota; kingdom Metazoa; phylum Chordata; class Mammalia; order Primates; family Indriidae; genus Indri; species Indri indri. The sequence goes on along the minus strand of RJWJ010015223.1, from coordinate 18,825 downwards.
TTCCTTTTCCCTATTAGCAATAGAAATGGGAGTTTTTATTCCTATATTGTCAACGAGAACTGCTGAGAAAGCACGTTTTCCTTTCTCTGGCTTCTCAATTACTGTTGGTTCCATAAAATAGATAAAAAGAAAAAGAAAGAATCAAGGAGAAATCTTATCCCAGAAAGAAAGTTAATACAGATTCTGAAAGGCGCCCAGGTCCCTGGGGCAGTGCTGGTGCTGGCTGTTGACTCTGGCTGGTTCGTGCTGTGTGGAGAGCCCAGAAAGTGTGCACCAGGACAGGGGAGTCTTTCAGGTTCGTAAAATTGTTATAAACGCATTTTCTCCACTTTTCTTTTTTAAGCCTTTTTAAATTCTCTAAAAATAAACAAAAAGAAAGTGTCCCTGTCCCTGTTATTGTCTTTAACCTAAATAAAATATGGCTGGATAATGAAATTACTTTTTAAAATTAAAGAGCAGTAATTTTGGTTGTAATTGACCCATCCCTTCATTGAAAGTGACTATTTTTTTTTTTTTTTTTTTTTTTTTGAGACGGAGTCTCGCTCTGTTGCCCGGGCTAGAGTGCCATGGTGTCAGCCTAGCTCACAGCAACCTCAAACTCCTGGGCTCAAGCGATCCTCCTGCCTCAGCCTCCCGAGTAGGTGGCACTACAGGTACATGTCACCATGCCTGGTTAATTCTGACAATTTTTTTTAAATTTTAAAGTATTATGGGGATACAAATATTCTTGGTTACAAGGATCGCTTTTGTAATGCATGAGTCAGGGTTATAAGTGTGCCTGTCACCCAGCTGGTATTCATCGTACCTGTTAGGAAGAATTTTGCCCCTCCCCTCCCCTCCCCCCAGTTGATTTCCATTGAGTTTTACTTCCCTCTATGCACATGTGTGCTCATCAGTTAGCTCCAATTTCATAGTGAGCACGTGTGCTCTGTCATATGCAGAATAAGAGGCCATATGGTGTTTGGTTTTCCATTCTTTAATACCTCACTTATGATAATTATCTCCAGTTCCATCCATATTGTTGCAAAAGGCACTAAATCATCCTTCTTCATAGCTGAATGTTATTCCATGGTAACATATATCACGTTTTGTTAATCCACTCATGAATCGATGGGCATCTGGGTTGATTCCACATCTTTGCAATCGTGAATTGTGCTGCAATAAACGTTCAAAATACCAACGTCATATTTCACAGATCTAGATGTAGACTGACTTAATTTTACTACGTCTTTGGTTCAGGGTGCCTAGCTGTAGCAAAAAATATTCATTGCTGATTGCAATATTCTTGGCTGGCAGGGTTTTTTTCTTTCAGTACTTTGACTATATTACCCCATTCTCTCCTGGCCTATAAAGTTTCTGCTGAGAAATCTGCTGTTAGTTTAATGGAGATTCCCTCATACGTGACTTGTTGCTTTTCTCTTGATTTTTAAAGAATTGTTTCTTTGTCTTTTGACAATTTGGCTGTAATAGCCTCAGAGAGGACTTATTTGGGTTGAATCTATTTGGGGATCTTTGAGCTTCCTATATCTGGATGTTCCTAAGACTTGGGAAGTTTTCAGCTATTATTTTATTAAATATATTTTCCACAACTTTTCCATTCTTTTTTCCTTCTGAAACCCCCATAATGTGGGTATTTATTTGCTTAGTATTGTCCCATAAATCCTATAGACTTTCTTTATTCTTTTTAAATTTATTTAGCCTGCGTAAGTTATTTCAAAAAACTTATCTTTAAGTTCAGAAATTCTTTTTTCTGTTTGATCTAGTCTGTCATTGAAGCTCTCAATTATATTTTTTATTTCATTCATTGACTCCTTCAATCTCTAAGATTTCTGTTTGGTTCTCTCTTATGATGTCTCTTTGTTGGATTTCTCATTCAAATCATGAATTTTTTTCCTAATTTCAATGAATTATCTATCTGTATTTCCTGTACCTCATTGAGTTTCCTTAAGATTATTACTTTGAATTATTTTTCTGGAGTTTCATATTTCCTTATGATTGGTGTGTGTTACTGGAAAACTGTTGTGTTCCTTTGGAGGTGTCATGTTTCCCTTCTTTTTCATTTTTGATGCGTCCCTATGTTGATTTCTATGCTTCTGGTGCAATCATCACCTCTTCCAATTTTATGTAGTAAATTTAGTAGGGAAAGACTTATTCATATGGAAGGGTCTTGGGGTGTTGCTTTTGTGGGGTGCATGGGCTTTGGTTCTAAGTGGACACAGTAGTGTAGTCTCTGTGCAGTTTCTTCAGCTGTAATCCATGCTAGTGATATTTGCAAGGGCCTTGGTTGCCTAGGTTGCAAGAGTTTGTGGCAGCGATGGTGAGCTTTGCCAAGGGTGGGTTCACTTGGATGTTTCCCAGGTCAAAGGTGCATGTGTGCACAAGGTGGGTAAGCAAACTTCGGGTTGGCTCACTAGCATTGGGGCCATGAAGCTGTTACTATGGCCAGGGGCACAGGCACATGGCTATTCAGCCAACCTGGAGGCGTGTCCACCTGGGATGGGAGTCCCAGGCTGTTTCTCTGGCCCAGGGTGTGAGTGCACAGCTGCTCAGCCAGCCAGGAGCAGACCCATGGGGCTGTTTCTCAGGCCCTGGGCCTGGGGGCATGCAAGCTGTTCAGTGCCTTTCCCACTCAGGTGCACCATGGTTTGGCTGGCTCAAGGGCTGGTTTTCCCTGGGAAGGTCTGCCAGACTGTTTATCAGGCTGGAAGTGCAAGTGAGCAGGGCACACTCCAGAAGTGGCTCTGGTACCAAGATGGCTCTGTGCTGCAACAGCTTGGCTTACAGGGGATGGGTGGGGGCGGGGAGTGCACACCCTGTGTTCCTAATACAGAGCAATGCAACTGTGTGAATTCCCAGCAGCTCCTCAAACTGGGCTTAGGGCTTGCAAGGACTGTGGGATTCTCTGCAGTAAGGACTGCAGGTGTTTGCTGTGGTGATAGGGGCTGGTAGGGTTCTTCTGATTACCTTTTCTCTGCAAGGGGAAGTATCTCCTGACTCTGGGCCAACCCAGGTGAGAAAAATGGGGCTGCAGAGGGAGGGTGCCTCCGTCCTGCCCCACTGGGCTTCCCCTCTCCATAGATACCTCTCCACTCCCCTGCTGCACTCCAGTGCTCTTTCTTTGACACTCCAATCAAATCCTTGCTGTTTATTCATTGCCTTGGTCCTTTCTTGTGGGGTAGATGAGCACCAGGCACCTCTAGGCAGCCATCTTGCTGATGTCACTCTTCTCTGAATCTTGAATTTAGTTTGTTCTCTGTCCAGTTATTCAACACAGATGCCTTCATGGTCTTCTTGAGGATACTAAAGTGAGTGAAAAGAACAATGTCCATAGGATAGCCTTCACCCCCTGCATGGTTCAATATCCAGGGCTCTTTAGTGCTAAGAAACACCTGGAATAAAGTAAGAGTGTGTTTAAAGTAGGGTTTGGGGGGCAGTCGCAGGGCAGGAGAAAGAACACAGACATCACTGGACTTCATTGGTTAAAAGCAAGCATTGCACTATGTAAAGATGGCGTAGGACTGGAAAATACACATGAGACAGAAGTCCTGTCCCTCGCTGTATCTTCAGCACCTCCTCCTGTTTCTGGCTGTCTGGAACAGGCCCTGGACCTCACTGCTGCTTTGGAAATCCTGCTGGGGTGGTTGGCCTGTGAACTGACAGGAGAGGTGGAACTTTAACTCTTCAACTCTTCCCCGAACTTCAGTGTGTGTTCCTCTTTTTAAAAAAATACTTGGAAAACCAACATTTGCAATCTTTGGATGGTGTAATTATATATTTTTCCTGCTAATTTATAGACTTCTCAAGATCCAGTACTTTGTCCCTTGCTTATCTAATTCCCCAGCAGTGCCTGCTGTTCCCGGGTCCTCTCCCCTCCTCGATCTTCTAAACTCTGCCAGTCTTCGGCCCTGGGTTACCATAACCATTTTCCCAGCTGGGGCTCCTAAACCTTAAATCTTGCAAAGGGCTGGGATCAGCTTTCCTCGTGTTCACTTCTCAATTCACTCTCTGGTGTCCTCACCCAATTTCTGGCTTACGTGACTTACCCTATGTGAATGAGTCCTAAATACCCATTCTACATACACAGTTTAACTTCGTTCCTTTGTCAAGGTAGTGATCGTTCCTTAAATATGAAAAAGAAAAAAAAACTTGCTTGTTTCTTTTATTCTTAGGTTGAAATGTAGCAAATCTACCGGGATGGAGATCTCAATTTTAGCATTGGCCTTTTTTTTTTATAACTTCCTGCCTGCTTTTACACTAGCTGTTAATGTCTTGGAACCCCAGTATTTTTGGCTCTAAAGTAAAGGATGTTGAACTAAATAATTTCTTCAGCAATCCCAAGTTCTAAACTGCTATGATTCTTTTTTATCAATTATATGCATTTACATCATTTAATTGGCCCAAAGAATTACTGTCAGAATTTCTTTAAAATAGTATAAAATTTTGTTTGTCATGTTATTTTTCTAACCTTTTTTGCTCTTTACATTGAATGTTTTTATAAGATTTGAGTCTTTGTTTTATATTAACTATAAGTTAATTTTTATATACATTGATTCCATGCTATGAAAGATTTAAGTAGCTGTTACCCTTCTTTTTAAAATTTTTTAATTATTATGGGGACATAACAGTTGTACATATAAATGATAAATGTGTGAGATGATAGATATGCCAATTACCCTGATTTGATTAATTCACTGTATGCCTGTATCAATACATTGAATATTTTTAATAAGAAAATATTTACACATACAAAAAAGTAAAGTGAATTCTATAACAGACATTCATATCATGATGATGATACTACATATACCTGGCACACAGTAGGTGAATAATAATCACTCTTGCAGTGAAGGAATTTCTGGACCATAGAGAAGTCTACAGTTGCTGTAAAATAGCTGCGATTTTCCCAAAATCGCCAGCAGAGGGCACGCTTGCACATGAACAAAAACTGACCCTTGGTTTAGCTGAGTTACCTTGGTGTGCAATTGCTTAGCACATTTCCAATGGCTGATCTATTTGCACCTTGTTAACCATACTAAAGAAGCACAACTACGCATGTTCACAAATTGTTCACAGACCTCAAAGTGAGTACATTGTTAAATGCTATTTGGAAAATTTGCAATATTTAAGTCACCTATCTAGATCATTCTAAATCCCTCTAAATCTCTTTGCATGTTGTAGAGATAATTCTAAACCACGCCATACAGGGTAATAGAGTGGTGGTCTTAATTACTTACCCAAGTTGCTTCATATTTTATGAGTTAAGTATTTCAAACACACACGCACGCACGCACACAGTCAAGGTAAAAACAATAAATCATGAAATGTAAAAGACCCTTCCCCCGCACACACCCATTCCTTATCCCTAGAGGAAGCCACTCACTGTTAACTATTTCTTGAATCTTTCTGAAATTTCATAAATATGTATAACCATAAGTATATAGTTTTTTTCCTATAAATAGGACCACAAATACATGGAGTCCTTTAGCATAATTTTTTCAACTAATATCTTCTCATATTGACACTTGTAATTATGCTTCATTCTTTTTAATGACCATGGAATCTTCCACCACATGGATGTGTTAACTAGTAGAGGTCTTGACAAAGACCAGAAGGTCTGAATATTTCTTGTCTGATTATTGGGAATCCATTTGGCCCAGCCAACCCACTCAATCTTCTGCTGTCTCTTGTACGGAAATACGTGTTTTTAGTGGAAAGCTATAAAAATAACCTTTGAATCTTAATTATCGTACGCTTTGTGCGTGTGCACACGCAGGTGGAGGGTTACCGTATTAACAAGACGCAACCACAGGAAAACAGATTTGCTTTGCAGCATGGCAAGTGCTGCAGCCAGATCAATCCAGAATTCCCAGTGCCCATCATGAGGACTCTCTTTCCCCCAAATGCCTCTGGATTGTGACAATTTTTGCTGTGGAAATACTGCCTTCAAACTTCTCAATTCCTATTTAAAGAAAATAAATGGAAATAGAGATTTCGATTCAGAAAATGTAAAGCTTACTTTAGATTTTCCATTACATTTGCATGGTCTAATTTTAAAATTTACATATAGTACCATGTTCAACTTCTTTTACATTGATTCCTCTCTGTTACACAAACGTTGACTGATAGTAACAGAAATATCATTTACCACAGTAAACACGTGAAGTTATTTTACATTCATTTTTACAGAGCAAGTTCATTTTGGTAATGTCCAAATTCCCACAGTGTACTACATTTTTTCTATCAATATCATCTATATGATATGATTTTATTATCTCAAAATTAGAAAATTAGAGTCCATCTGGTCCAATCTTACCTTATATATTAACAGAGCTTTGCTATGCAAAATATGATCCCAAGACCAGCAACAGCAGCAGAAGCATCTGGGAAATTAGGCAAAGGCAAATTAAACTCAGGGGTGCCGCTTCACACACCCTGCACCAGAATCTCGGTGAGTTAGAACTAGCAATGTGATTTAACAAGGTCTCTGAGTGATTCATACCACACCAAGGTTTGAGAACCATCGATCTAAAAATGCTTCATTAATGGTCATTAGTTCCTGCTTATATACCTCCTTAACTGAGAAACCTACAACTTCACAAGGCAGACCATTTCATTTGGGACATCGCTTCTTGGTGGAAAATTCCTTTTTATTTGGAGCCAAGTCAACCCCGCTGGAGGCTCTCCCTCCTGACTTCAGTCCTGCCCACCAAGAACACACAGTGCTGACTGTGTGACTCCATCTTCTGTGTGACGGCCAGCTGTAGTCAAAGACAGCTATCCTATGCCTCCCTCTCCTCCTACGGGTGTCCTCCTCCCAGTTAAATAGCATGACTCTTTACTGTCTTGACTGTTCCCCTCTAATGATGTTCCCTTTTGTCACCATTCCTTTGAAGAGGGGCACTTCACAGAGCATAATAAATAAATAAATAAATAAAAATTTAAAAAGAGAGCTGAACACAATCCTTTAGGTGTGGTCCGATGACACAGGGTAAAACAGATGGATCTCTCCTTTCTGTTGGAACATAAGTGCCATTGGTTTGGGCTCGACATTCTGATTGTAATAGGCTTTTTCCTTTATAAAACTGAAAAACCTGCAAAAGTCAGGTTTTCTTCTAAAAGAAGTCATCGATTTGGGTTAATGACTTATTGCTTGACATTATCAAGAGAATTTTAAATTCACTTTACCATTATACATTAATGACCATTATACATCAGGGGCATTTCCTTTGCTTTGCATAAATGATGCCTCTACCCTGAGGATTCCCTGAGATGGGCGTGTTACGTACCCGGGAAAACTGTGGTGGTGAGTGAGGGTCATTGTGGTGGCCACTGCAGACCACCACTGTGTCAAAGACAGATGACCTTGGCTCCCCTCAGCCTCCACCCCACGACATCCCATCTGCCAGTGGAAGAGAAATCAGGATGCTTCCTCACACTGCACGCCGTTGTCTGAGAACACAAGGACAAATGTGGGTGTCACATGATCATCTTCCACCTCCTAAAGCCAGAGGACTAGATTGGGACCAAAAGAGGTCATCCAACTTATTCGCCAGATTCCAGAAAAAGTAAATTCTGAATAATCATTTACTTGTAGATATTTCTATGTTTAAAAATTTGGGGTAAGATTTACAATTTCATTTAGAATTCTTTCACAATGCCCATGAAAATCGAGCAGTAAGTAATAAATAAGTTACTTGTTTTCCTTTATGCCTGCTGCTTGACTTTTTTCTCTTGACCATATAGCTTATGAAGGAGATAGATATGCCAACACACCCTTGATTTCAAGGCTTCCAAATGGAAGACCAAATGGATAAATTAACAGACAGGTGGACAGATGGATAAATGTACAGACACACGTTCAAACACTGTTGGTTTTTTTTTTTTTTAAGAGATATTTGCCATAGATTCATTAAATGCTGCCTAACACTAAATCATATTCTCCTGTGAGGTGGTAAACAACCTGTTCTGGGAGGTAATCGGGCAGGGACTAGATGTCCATCCATTGGAAAAATGAATTGCAAGAGAGAGATAAGGCTGGCACACCTTTCCACATTTAAGTTTCTGTGAGTGTAGAGAAATGACAATCACGATGGTAGCTAACGGGGGTAGTGTTTACCATAGGATAGACACCAGTCTAAGTGTTCTAGATGCATTAACTCATTTAATCCACAAAATGACTTCTCTGCAAAGAGGATTTGAACAATATTCTGAGTTTGTGCAAGGAACATGCCAAGTAAGAAAGTCATATGCACTTATTCACAAAAGACCACTATGCAGGCAACAAGCTTTTGCAAATCAACACAATATTGCCTCCAATTCAATGGTCAATGTTTCTAAACCAGGAGTTTTAATCTCCTGAAATTACATGTAAAATATTGTATTTATGTGTTTATTTCTGGAGAAAGGTGACAATTGCTTTCACCAGATTCTTAAGGGTCAAAACAATAATAAAAAAAAAAAAACCCAGAATACCCAGAAACAGATGCATTTTATAGGTCAACATATTGCATATTTCAAAATAGCTAAAAGAGAGGATTTTAAATGTTCTCACCACAAAAAAAATGAAGTGATGAATATACTAATTAGCTTGATTTGATCATTACACAATTTATACCTGTATTGCAATATCACATGGTAAGCCATAAACATATACAAATATTATTTGTCAATTAAACATAAAATAAAACTATAAAAAAGTGCTTGGCCTACATCCCCACGTACTCCAGGAGGTGTGAGTTTGGTATGTAATTTGGAAAATGACTGGGTATGGGGAAATCACTGAAGAAAGTCATGTCCTTAGAAGTGTTAATGGTCACAGATCAGCAGACAGTGGGCTTTCCTTCTTCTGACTTCTCCTTTAGAAAGCAAAAGAAAACTTTCCCAGTGAGTTCCTCATGAATAATGCAGCAGAGAAAGATTGTGCTTTAAGAGGCACGTGCGAGTCTACTCCACTACCAGACTTCTCCAGCATCTGCGAGGCAGAGAGCACTGGTGGGACTCCATGGAAATGTTCTGTAAGAAGTTGACCTGTGTTGTGTGAGTTCTCCAACCTGCATCCCATTCATCCTCCTCCAGCCCTCCTTCTCTAGCAGACCATTGACAGGCAGAAGGGACAGATGAGTGGCATCATTCCCTGGGCCTCATAGCTCATTACTGACTCACCCTAGGGGCCTTGGGGTAGCTCAGCACAGTTCCAGACCCTTCCACTCTAGAACCTGGCTGAGATGATCTGACAGGACCTTGGCAGCCATCACCCTCAGGCTGATCTAAACTTCAGTGGAGCCAACCAGGAGTCAAAATTCTCTTTTTGACTCATTGTTACACTGCCCGATTTCTCCCGCCCTTAGCACCTCACCTTCTAACTCCCACGTCTCATGCCTTCACTTAGTAGCTCGCTAAGACCAAAAAGTCTTCCCAGGTCTCCAAACTAAAAGCTTTTTTCAGTCAAGTGGGGATGAAAAGAAATATATTTAGAAGGGAATTAAATCCATGCCTGCCTAGGAGGGTCAGCAGACCCAATGAAAAGCGTTTCTTCAGCTGACCTTTGAATCTGACCTGCCAAGACCTCAGTTGTTCAGGAGGCCAGAGACTTGTAAGGACTGTGGTGTCTGGTTCTTCGTATCGGCTTGTGCCCAAGCCCTGCTTGCCTTAGTGAAGCCCCTCTACAAACCCATCACGCAGTCCTCCCTTTCTCTATGTCAGGGGGACTTTATCTGGACTGGAATTCACTTCTATTGAATGCATTTTGCCATTTCTGAAGGACTTAGTGGTACCAAAATTCTCCCCCGAGTATGGTGACCCCCGCTCCATTGCCACTTCCTCCAGGAAGGAACGGAGAAGGAGACTTGTTGAATGCCAACTCTGTAACCAACGACTAGGTTAGGCGTTCCACAGAGGTCACTTATCAAGAACTAATCACTGGTCTCTGTTTATAGGTTAGGAAACTGGAGCTCGGAGAGATTTAGAGCCTTGCTCAAAGCGAGGATTCCAGCTGAGGTTCCAGTCTCCCGTTCCAGGGCTCTTTCCCCTCCTCAGGCTGCCCCCGACACCCAGCCTGCACGCCCACAGCACCTCCAAGACGCCTGGCTCAGCGCTGAGCACCCTCCGCCTTGCGCTGTCACAATCTGTGTCCGCGTCTTCTTTCCTTTACCATAAACTCTGAGGACCAGAAACGGGTCCTGTTCACCTTCCCCACAGGGAGCACAGTTTCTAGGTTGCAGTAGGTTCTCAGTTTACATTTTTTAAATTGCAGGTTGGATGTGCACTGCTTTCCATCACAAGAACAGCAGGACTTACTTGGAATCTCCAGAGACCCCCCGTGTGGGCACAGTGTTCGAAGCAGGTGGGCCCAGCCCCTCCTCCAAGCAGCACTCAATGGCCCCCACACTACTGATCCCAGCTCCCGTCACCGCCACTCTCCTCTTTTCCACGTTCCCTTGCGTTACCCGGAGAAACAAGACCACCGTCGGCACAGCAAACCCAGGGAAAGGAGGGTGAGCAAACATTCAGTTAGAAAACCTCTATGTCAGCGAAGATTTCTAACAATTAATTTTTTCAGAAATAATCCAGTCTACTGGAATTTGGGTCAGCTCATGACTTCTACTACCTTCTCTTGACAGGATCAGTGATGAACCAGCCCCACTTGGTTCCTAAGCCATTACCGACCAGGGAAGGGAGAATGCGTGCCTGCATGGTATTTTAGGACATTAATTTTTTAAATGTCTCCCTTACCTGAACTCAAGCAGGTGACAAGCTCTCTAAGCATTGCCTCTGCGGAGCATAAGACAGGACAGAAAAGCAGAAGGAGTTGCTGCACAGTTCCCATCTTTCACTTGTTCTTCTTCCTGAAAGTCCCTGGGCCAGACGAAAAACAGGGATTAAAGGAAGAAATAGAGTAGCTGAACAAGCAGGAGGCAGAGAAGGGTTTCCCAGCAATGCACACCATCTGCCTGCCTCGGAGCCAAGCCCGTGTCTTCAGGCCCCGCTCCGCCCAGTCTTGTCTCTCTCTTCCACCCACCCTCGTTTTTATGCAAGTTCTTCTGTGCTTTGCCTCTGAACTTGCCCATGTTGCTGCTATTTCTGAAAATGTACATAGGTAAATTTCCAAAGAAATCTTGTATAAGAAATCTTATATTTGCTTAGCTTTCTTTCTAGTTGCTTTATTAAAGCTTTTTAAAAATATTTTCTCAATGTGGTCTTTAGAAAAAGTAGGTAGGGCGGATGTTACTACAATCCCATTTTCCCGATGGCTCATTGAAGAGCAGTCGCTTGTTCACGCTCTGCAAGTAGCAAATAGTGAAGCTAGGCCAAGTACTGGGGCTGTTTGACTTCTGGTTAGGCCCAGCACTCTCTGGGACCTGCCCACCCACCCACACTTCCTTCTGGAGAGTCCCTGCCTGGACCCCCTACTGCCCTAAACAGTCAGCTCTGGACAGTGCATCCTTTCCCAGCTCTGTTCTCAACTGACTAGACCGGGAGTGAGCTCCTAACCCTTCAAGGGTTAGCAATGAGGAGGACAGGTTGAAAGCATATAATATATGGAGAATTGCAATGCTTTCGAGGAGGCTAGGGCAGCCTTTATGGGCCCAGTGTTAGGTAAAGTGGGAGCACCATCCACCAGGGAGAGACAGCAGAATGGTAGCCAAAAGAGAAACAGGAAGGTAATGGCCCTGAGAAGGAAATAGGGCATCCTTGGCTTTTCAGAATTGCTGCATTGTGGCTCTCTGTCTTTTTCAAATAACCCTATTTTCTTGAGCTAACTGGTCAGGACTCTGTGCCGTGATTTAGGTGTAACTTGAGTCTCAGTAAAGTCAGAACACGGACCACAGAGCTCCTCCTACAAAAGGTGCTGACGAAACAACTCAGATTCCACTATCAATGAGGCTTTGCCAAAATAAGAGCGAGGAATAATTGCAGGACATAAAATTAGTCTTAAATCTTGGGTCCTTTCTTCATCATACCCCTCTTGGGATATTGCTTTAAACTTAGTCCCTCCATTTTTTTAGAAAGTAATTTATCGAAAGTCTCAACCTATTGTTCAGCCCCATTGCTCACATAAAACTTTATTTACTTCTATACTAAAACATTAATTAGCATATTAAATTGTGATTTATGTATGTATTTGTCTCCCCACTAGACTGTGACCTCTAGAACAGAAGGCTAGTTGACTTGCCTTTGAATACCCTGTGTCTAATACAATACCTTGCATGCTACAGGGACACGATAAATATGTGAAAAATGAGGGAATGAATAAGTGAGTACATTACCAATGACAGTTTTAAAATGTACTCTTAAAGCAAGAATAATGTGAAAGGTCTTATCACTGATCTGAAGTCAAATTCTCTACCGCAGTCCCCATGAAGAGAACGGGATAAATAAATAGGACATAGAGCAATGAATACACACCACATCTTCTTTAAGCTGAATTCTGAGGCAGAGTTACTGGACCCCTATGGCATAATTTCCAAGTCCTCTCATGGTAAAACATCACTTTGGCTGGGTCATGGCCACGGCAGCCAAGGCGGGTCCTGGGACCTGCTCCAAACCTGCCCAACACTTTGCCCAGATGGTCTGCCCTTGAATCATGACGGCCACAACTGACCTCGCTTTACCGAGTGCTTCTTGTAAATGAAACCAACTTTCTAGAAAATGACTGCAAGGGATTTCTCCCCTAAGAGTCAGGGGCATGGTGGAAGTGACCATTTACATAGAAAAAAAGTCACTTTGATTAGAAAAAACAGGTGTACCAGCCTGTGGGATCAGCTGGTCAGACTCAACTGTTAAGTTCCAGGAATTTTACAAGGTGGTTGTTAAATTCTGAAATAATTTAAACTTATGACCAAATAAATGTTACTAAAAACAAAGGAAATAAAAACTCAAAACTCATTAGTTCCTAATTAATTTGCTACATTTATTATTATTATTATTTGCTACATTATTATTATCCGTACTCTTGAAGTTATTTCGATGCACTGTATTTGTGTGGTAGAACTATTCATGATGACGTGCTCTCTTCCCAACTCCACATTCAATGACGTCATTCGGTAGTTTGAAATTGGTCTTGGTTGGGAGTATTTACACCTTAGGACTCAGCAAACACTACAAATCAGCGCTATTCCCTGCCCCCAGAGCCTGTTGTTAACCATTTGCCAGCACAGCACAGATGTGCACTGGAATAGACTCTTATCAACTTGAGCCATGCCTCACAACAAGAATTAAACATTCAAATAAGGACAATGCTTTAGAATGCACAATGCAGGATGTGGTAAACATCTGCTCAACATTCTCTCATTCCTGAGGAAAAAAGTGTTCCATAAAATTGCTGGAGCGGAAGCCCTCCTTCTTTATTTTATGAAAGCCACCATGTGTAGACTGTTACTGCCAGAGACCCTCACTCTCCCTGGGAAGCACTTCATGGGAGTCAAGCTCAAAAAAGATTATGTCTCAACTTCGTTTTAATACTATGGCTGCAAACCTTTAATGAAAAAGGCAGGAAAAGTACATTAAAAGCCTCATATTGATCCATCAGGCTTTTTATGATCATAGGCAACAGAAATGAAGTGGTAAGGCAGAGGCTATTAACTTACTGTGATAACAGCGGGACAAATAAACAGGAAAATGTTTTAAAAAAAAGTGTAGGTATGAGCTTAAGTAAGCAGATTGCAAGGAAGTTACCACCCTGCAGACTCCATCATTTATCAAAGCAATAAAAGAGTCACAGTGATTTCAACCAATATCTAGTGGTAGAAAAAGGTATAGACTTACAAATCAGATACTTCACACCCCGATACAATTGCTAAAATCCAATTCTCTTGAGGCAGTTTGCATGTTTTGAATTCAAATTAAACCAAGAAATCATTACCAGCAATGTACCAGCTAATACGGTTTGCTTTTCACCCAAAATTAGGTCACAGTCCAATATATCAAGCCACAGATCCCCCTTTTTTTCCTGTCTAGGAGACTATATTGTGAAGATGCGTGTTAAAATAAGACAGCAAATGCTTACTTTAAAAAAAAATCACATTAGTCAATAGCTACAATCATGAATATAAATGTTCACTCAGGGTCCATATTTTTTTTTTTTTTTTTTTTTTTTTTTGAGACAGAGTCTCACTCTGTTGCCCTGGCTAGAGTAAGTGCCATGGCGTTAGCCCAGCTCACAGTAACCTCAAACACCTGGGCTCAAGCGATCCTACTGCCTCAGTCTCCTCAGTAGCTGGGACTACAGGCATGCACCACCATGCCCGGCTAATTTTTTCCGTATATTTTTAGTTGTCCAGATAATTTCTTTCTATTTTTTTTTAGTAGAGATGGGGTCTCGCTCTTGCTCAGGCTGGTCTCGAAATCCTGAGCTCAAACAATCCGCCCGCCTAAGCCTCCCAGAATGCTAGGATTACAGGCGTGAGCCACCGTGCCCGGCCCAGGGTCCATATTAAATCTGATCATAGTCCTTGGATCAAATGGGTAACGTATCTTAGCAGGCAATTCCTTCCTCTGGTCACAACTTTCTTTCTCAGTTTTAATGATACTCTGGATTCTGGAACTCAGCACCCTCACTTCCATGGATGCTCAAAAGCAAACAGTTTTAGGTAGTCCTTTGTAGACAGCAAGTCTTGTTTTATTGAATCAGTTTCCTCTATTTTTGCTAACGCAATTTTCCTATGAGTGATTGTTGAAGTTGCTCCCAAAACATTTATGAGCAAATAACCTTACTAATTCAGGTTAAAAAGAAAAAAAATCAATTTGCTAAGAGAGCAGCTGTGGTGAAAGAGATACCAATTCTTTTAAGCTCAAAAGAAAGTATGCAGATCATCTAGCTCCGCTGTTTTCACCTTCTTTTAGGGGCAGCCTGGGAGAAAAAATTTTGCATGGGTGGGGATTGCTCCTGGGTTAATCTGCTTGTTCAAAAAACAAAGAAGGTTGCTTTTCATTTGCTCCTGTTGATATTATTCCTTCCCTCATTTCTGAAAAAGAGAGTGATCGCTTTCCTCATCCCTACTTTGGAAAAATATTTGCACAGAAATTTATCTTATCTGGTGAGCCCCCAGTCTCAGCTATCATGATGTTCCTACATACATTATATGAATTTCTACCATTGATGCATTTTTAGGAAAAAATAAAATATTTCTCTCAGTAAATACATCTACCCATAGCTCCTTTGCAACATACTAAATCAGCCTTTGATTGGTTTAGATTTCCAATTATAATATTTGCGAATGAATAAAAGTATGAGGCACATTCACGGGATCTAAAAAAAAATTGTGCACCTTAGTGAGGAAATTTGATAGCTTTCTAACTGGTCACTTGTTTCTTATCTTTCTACATACAGTAGCCAGAATTATCTTGGGAAGTGTTTATGATTCATGTTACTCCCCTGTTCAATCATCCTTTGATGAATCCCTGTGATCTACAGAATAAAGTTGAAAATCTTTAATATGGCATTCAAGGCCTTCCAACACTAGGTTCCAACTTTCTGGTTTTCTTTCCCCTGCAATTTATTCACAGGTCACCTACAGCACCTTCTATGAGGTAGGAACTACGTTCAGCACTTCAAATTTATTAACTCACTTATATCTCTCATAAGAACTCTATGAAATAGATGCTAGTATCACCATTTTACAGACTAGAAAACTGAGGCTCAACAAGGTTAAATATAATCACTTGCCCACGGTCGCACAAGAGGTCAGTGGTAAGGCCTCATGAAGACTGAGGTGTTCTTGCTGCAGTGCTCACGCTCTAACCACTGTTTCTCACCGCTCCTGAGTTCCGGACACCAGCTGACCCTTTGCCCTTGCAGGAGCCGTCACTTTGGTTTGAAATGCCGTTTCTCCCAAACCTCCTCCCATCCTTCGGAATCCAGTTCAAAGGCTGCTGCCTCCCAGAAGTCTTCCCCAATCCCTGTCTGCAGCACTTCCTATCGGTTTCCCTCCCTCCTTTGCTTCTTAAGGCATTTTACTCTTCTCAGAAGAAAAAAAAAGTCTTTCACTTCCCCGGTGCATTAGGGGCGGGGCGTGTTTCCTCTTTGCATATATTCCCCACAAAGAGCTTCCACAGAATCAATGATTAGTTTGTGTTCAGTGGATTTTGTTGAGCTTAATTGAACATGGCAGCTTCCTGAATAGTAATCCCTTCTTTTTTTTATTTCAAAATATTAAGCAGGTGCAAATGTTTTTTTTATGTGGATACCTTTTACAATGTTTAAGTCAGGGCTTTTAGTGTGCCCATCACCCGAATAGTGTTCATTGAACCCAACAGGTAACTTTTTATCCCTCCCCTCTCGCCCCTCCCATCTTCTTGATTTCTGATGACCTTTTACATCTCTGTGCCCATGTGTGCCCATTAATTAGCTCCCAATTTTTAGAGAGTACATGTGATGTTTGTTTTTCCCTTCCTGAAGTAATTCGCTTACCATAATTCACTCCACGTTGCTGCAAATGACATTATTTCATTCCATTTTTATGGCTGAGTGGTACTCCATGGTATACATATACCGCATTTTCTTTATCCACTCATGAATTGATGGGCACTTAGGTTGATTCCACATCTTTGCAACTGTGAATTGTGCTGCGATAAATATTAAAGTGCAGGTGTGTTTTTGATGAAAGGTCTTTCTTTCCTTTGGGTAGATACCCAGTAGTGGGTCTAAGCCCAAAGGAATTGAAATCAGTATGTCAAAGAGATGCCTGTACTCCCATGTTCATTGCAGCGTTGCTTACAATAGACAAGACATGGGAACAACTGAAGTGCCCATCAACAAAAGAATGAATTTAAAAAGAAATACTATTCAGCCTTAAAAAACAAAACAACAACAACAAAAAACAGGAAATTCCGTCACTTGCAACAACATGGGTGAACCTAGAGGACATTGGGCTAAGTGCAATAAGCCAGGCACAAAGAGACAAATATTATATGATCTCGCTAATATGTGGAATCTAAAAATGTTGAACTTATAGAAGTAGAGAGTAAAATGGTGGTTACCAGAGGCTGGTTGTGGGTCGGGGGGTAGACGGGGATAAGGGAGATGTTGGTCAATGAGTACGAAGTTTCAGTTAGGAGGAACAAGTTCTGGTGTTCTGTTGTACAGCATGGAGACTATAATTAACAATAATGTATTGCGTATTTCAAAACAGCTAAAAGAGAGGATTTTAAATGTTTTCATCACAAAGAAATGATAAATATTTGAGGTGATGGAATGCCAATTAGCCTGATTTGATTATTCCACAATGTATATATGTATCAAAACAGTGCATTGTACCCCATAGGTATATGCAATCATTTTAATGAACAATTAAATTGAATTAAATTTTTTTAAAAAGAAATATATCTGTATCTTTTCAAAAATTCTGTTTCTGAGTAACATTATAGCACACTGGTTAAGTGTGCAGGGCCCTAAAGCCAGACTACCTCTGTTGGATTACCAGATGTGCAAATGTGGATAAGCCATTTAATTTCCCTATGCCTCAGTTTCCTCTCAGCAAATGATGAGAATAATAGTACCTACCTGACAGGATCATTCTGAGTGCTAAATGGACTATTATATGTGAAGCATTTAGAATAGTGTTAAGCACACAGTAAGCACTCAGTAAAGGTTAGCTATTGTTCTTGTTATTCTTTGCTGTGTGAACAAATCACTCAAACTTAAAGACATGAAACAGTAACCATTTAGTGATAGTTCCTGTTCCACCTGTCAGGAAAGTGCATAGTGGGATGGCTTATCTCTGCTCCACAATGTCTGAAGGCTCAGCTGGGCAGGCTTAGAGCCCGGGGGTGACTCTATGGCTGTGTGCTGGGATCATCTGAAGGTGTTTTCTGTCGTGGTTCTAACGGTTGATGCTGGCTGTTGTCTGGGAACTCTGCAGAGGCTGTTGGCTCCAGTATCTATACAGAGCTTCTCCGTGTGGCTGCATAGCTTGGTCCCAGCATGGTGGCTGGCTTCCACAAGTCAGTGTCCCCAAGGACAGGAATCGAAGGCTGCAAGTTTCTTAGGGCCTGGGCCCAGAAACTGGCCCAGCATCGCTTTCTCTGTATACTTCTGGTCAGAGCAGTTGCCGGTTCCTCCCAGTTTCGAGGGGAAGGGACACAGACCTCACCACTCGAGAGGAGGAATGTCAATGTCATGCTGTATAAGAACAGGCGGGGTTGGGTGTGTTGTGGTGGCCGTCTTTGGAAAACGCAATCTGCCACAGTTCTTATCATCACTCTTATGCCCCAATAGTCATCAAAAATATTTTGGCCCTGAGGGATGCCTCTCCAGGACCTCAAAATTTGGATAAAAGAAATAAGAAGAGGGAAAGGGAGGAGAGGCATTAGCCATTTATAGACCATCGCTACTTAGAAAATATTCAGTCAAATGCCCTTATTTCACAGATGACAAAATGTGGCTAAGAGAGGTGAAGTGACCTGCCTAAAATCATTCCCGCTGGCAGAAGCACTGGGATATTTGTTTCCAATACGCCACAACGCCTGGAAAAGCAACAACAACAAAAAAAGCAGTTGGAAGGGGAAGAAACAGGGAGATGACGAAGAGTGAAGGGGAGAACTATTAACAGAGAAGGAAACAGGCAGGAAAACAAAGAGTTGCCAGCGATAGTCTCCGCTTGAGACTCCAGTGTTCTCTGGATGCTTTCCCATCCTTGATTTTAAACTGCACAGCTGCTGTGAAACCTGAAGCCCTTGAATAATGTTGGCAAAACTTCTTGGGTCTTTGGGATGATTTCTGCTCTTTCCTAACCCTGGGGATAAACTCCAGGCTGGAGAGTAAGTGGCGACTGGAAATTTACCAATCTTGTTGACAGCAGATGCCTTTTTCTTTCTGTTATTCCCTGT
>RJWJ010015222.1:0-36550 GCA_004363605.1 Indri indri | reverse complement strand
ATAATTCACATGCCATAAAATTTACCCTTTAAGATTACACATTTCAGTGGTTTTTAGTATGTTCACAAAGTTGTCAAACCATCACCACTGCCTAATTCAAGAACATTTTCATCACTCTAAAATAAACCGCATACCCATTAAGCAGCCACTCTCAACTTTTCCCTCCTCCAGCCCCAGGCAACCACTAATCTACTTTCTGTCTATATGGATTTGCCTATTCTGGACATTTAATATAAGTGGAATCAATATGTGGCCTTTTGTGTCTTACTTCTTCATTTAACACAATGTTTTCAATGTTCATCAATACTGCAGCAGGTATCAGCACTTCACTCCTCTTTATGGCTGAATAACATTCCATTGTACGAATATACTGCATTTGGTTTATCCATTCATCAACTGATGGACATTTGGGTTCTTTCCACTTTTTGGCAATTATGAAGAATTTTTCTATGAACATTTGAATGTGAGTTTTTATGTGGACACATTTTCAAATCTCTTGAATATATACCTAGGAGTGGAATTGCTGGTTCATACGGTAACCCTGTTTAACTTTCTGAGAAACTGCTAAACTGTTTTCCAAAGCAGCTGCAGTATTTTACAATTTTACCAGCAATGCATAAGAATTCCAATTTCTTTATATCCTCTCTGACACTCGTTATTATCCATTTTTAAAATTATAGCCATGCTAGTGTCTGTGAAGTACTATGTCACTGTGGTTTTGATTTGCAGTACTCTAATGACTAATGATGTTGGACATCTTTTCATGTGCATGGTGGCAATTTATATATTTTCTTTGCAAAAATGTCTATGCAGATTCTTTGCCTATTTTTAATCGAGTTATTTTTTATTGTTGAGTTTTAGGCACTCTTTATATATCATGAGTACCAGTCTCTTTTCAGATACATGATTTGCAAATATCTCTCCCATTCTGTGGGTTGTCTTTTTACTTTCTTAATAGTGTTCTTTGAAGCATAAAAGCTTTTTTTTTTTTATTTCAGCATATTATGGGGGTACAGATGTTTAGGTTACGTATGTTGCCCTTGCCCCCCTCTCCCCCTCAAGTCCGAGTTTCAGGCGTGTCCATCTCTCGGATGGTGCGCATTGTACTCTTTGTGTATGCACATACCCGTCCCCTTCTCCCCCTCCCCCTCCCCCTTCCTCCTGCCCAACATCCAATAGATGTTTTTCTTATATGTACACTTATGTGTTGATCAGTTAATACCAATTTGATGGTAAGTACATGTGGTGCTTGTTTTTTCATTCTTGGAATACTTCACTTCATAGAATGTGTTCCAGCTCTATCCAGGAGTATACAAGAGGTTCTACATCACCATTGTTTCTTAAAGCTGAATAGTACTCCATGGTATACATATACCACATTTTATTAATCCACTCATGTATTGATGGACACTTGGGTTGTTTCCACGTCTTTGCAATTGTGAATTGTGCTGCCATAAACATTCGGGTGCAGGTGTCTTTCTTATAGAGGATCATTTGCTCTTTTGGGTAGATGCCCAGTAATGGGATTGCTGGATCGAATGGTACTTCTAATTGTATCTCTTTAAGGTATCTTCCTATTGCTTTCCACAGAGGTTGCACTAGTTTGCAGTCCCACCAGCAGTGTATGAGTGTTCCCCTCTCTTTGCATCCACGCCAACATTTATTGTTTTGGGACTTTTTGATAAAGACCAGTCTCACTGGAGATAAGTGATATCTCATTGTGGTTTTGATTTGCATTTCCCTGATGATTAGAGACGTTGAGAATTTTTTCATATTTTTTTGGCCATTATTCTGTCTTCTTTTGAAAAGTTTCTGTTCATGTCCTTTGCCCACTTTTTGATAGGGTCGTTTGATTTTTTCTTGTTGATTTTCCTGAGTTCTAAGTAAATTCTAGTTATCAGCCCTTTATCAGATTTGTAGCATGAAGCATAAAAGTTTTTAATTTTGATGAAGTCCAATTTATGTATTTTTCTTCTGTAGCTCATGACCATCTACTTTTTAAATTAAAGACAGAAATCATAAAGCTTTTCCATTAAGCACAACAAATAATAAAACTATGTGTCTCAATTCCATGTTGTAGCAATTTAAGGGGTGGAATTGATATGGAAGAAAGGGAGAGAGTGGGGGAGACTTTTTACTTGGACTTTCAACTTCAAAGTGTGGTTGAATGTAAGCCACTGCCCTTGAGCATTGAGTGCCTAATCATCAAGGATAACTAAGTCTTTGGGAACTGCCCTCATCCTTAAGGCTTTAGTAGCTGTTCTCTGGAAGGGGTGAAGCCGCAGCTACCAATAGGGAGCTTACTCTCTGGACTGCGGCAATGTTACCTCAAGGTAATACATCAGAAGTGAGTATGAGGATAAAGTGTCAGAAAGAGGGAGAGCTTTGGAGCCAGACAGTTGGGAGTCTCAGTTGGGTTCTCTGGAACCAGGTGCTAAGACAGAGTTAGGAGCGCAAAGGAGAATAATACCTGTGGATGGAAAAGGAAGGAAACAGTTTGGCCAGGAGGTGCTCTCAGCTCATGACGCAGACCTGACAAAGCCTCTCCCAGTCCAACAGGGTAGTCGGGCAAAAATTGCTTGTTAGAGGAGTTTCACATTGGGAGAAAAGGGACAGGCCCTTGCACCACCATCTTGCTCAGCCATTGGCTAGGGGGCTGCCCCTAAGAATAGCACGACTGTGAGTCAAAAGCTAAGGTGGTCCCTGATGGAACTAACTGCTGGGAACAATTAAAATCAATATTCTTGGCATCAGGGGAGTGAGACCTTTATTAAAGGGACAATATGAGCATGGAATCTCCATGTCTCCATACAGATATACCCGAGGTTCAAATTCCAGCAATGCGTGATCTAAGGCAAGCCCTCTGCCTCAGCTTCTTCATCTGTAAAATGGAGAAAATGCCTTCCTTACAGGGTTGTGGGAGGATTAAATAAGACAAGGATGAACACAGTGCCTGATACAGTACAGGCATTCGATAAGTATTCTTCCCTTTCCCCCTATGGAAATAAGCCAAGGGAACATTCTGTTCTCCAAACCAGTTCCCACCCCGCTCTCCATAAACTTCATTTTCTTTCATTTTCCAGCAGGGGACCAATCCTCTATGGCAGTTTCCTGATCCTCTGGATGTGCCGCCTCGGGGTCCCAGGGCCTGTGGTATCCCCTGACTTGTTTCTCTCCTGACTTGCTCAGCTTTGAGACTCAAAAGACCTCCTTGGCTGTTGGCGCTCCCCGACAGAGTCCACTGGCTGCTGTTTGGATGGGGTGGGGTAATGTTTCCTGGAATACGCCACAAGTGAGCAAATTGCACCATCTCTTTCAGCTGCCTGTGAGTGCATTCCTTTGAGGATTCCAGTAAGAAGAGACCATTGTGTTCCTCTTTCCAAGTGCCTCGTTAAAAGCCTGAGGACAGATTCCCCCTGCTCCGCTTACCCTGGGAGGCGAGGCGGCGCCTGAACGGGAAAGACAGCGTGCTGTGTGAGTCACGTTCCTCCGTCGGGGTACTCTGACCACGGGGACACCGCTCTCCAAGGCCAGTTACTTCCTGTGTGTCTGATTGCCTGGGGAGTCTCAACTCTTTGGAGTATAAACATGAAACAATTTTATTTCTTCCAGTAACTGCCCCCGGCTGTCCTGTGCCAGATCTCTCTTTCCTGCCGAGGAGCAGCTCCCTTAATGACGTCTTGGTCTGGTTCCATAACTTTCCAGCCACTTTCTGTTACTACAAGTCTCGTTCCAGTAATTAAGATTCAATCTCTTATATTTGTAAAACTTTCATCACAAACTCACTTCAATGCTCTTCTCCCCTCTTCCCTCCAGCACAAGCCAGAGTTGGGCCCTGGCTGTTTGGAGCAGTGGAGGGACTGGGGGCTGGCTTGAAGGTGCCTCATCTTCTTGAGGCCTCAGCGTCTCTGTTTGGGCAGAGGCTGGACAGGGAGTAAGAGGCCTCTTTGCAGGGGTGTCTATCACCCCTTCCTGGTCTGTCTGGCCCTGCCAGATGCTGGAGATCTCACCCAGCCCTCCTCTATCACTGAGGACAGCTTACCCCTCCTCCCTCCACCCAGCCGCACCTCCCTTTGGCCTCACCAATGGTTCAGGTGCCCAGTGACCCCTTCTTTGGCTTGGCTATAGAACTCTTAATTCAGCAGCCACCTGGGCAAACCCTCAGCTCCTGCCCTTCCATGGACTTCCACGCATCTATCTCCTCACGGAGCCACAGGGCCTGCTGGCGTCCTCTCCCATAACCCTTTGAGGGCCACACAGACCTGAGATGGGAGCACTGCCCTATCTTCTTCCCAGTCATGCTGTGCCAGGGTCCTTCAAGAACCTGCTGGGTGGGCTGCAACAGTGGGGCTCCTGCTCTCAGAGTCTCCAGGCCTGAAGTGGGTACCAGTCTCTACATTCAGGTGTAATGTCAGACCTCAAAGTATGTACACCGAGTACTCTGCTTTCTCCCACCCTGGGGGGATGGAACAAAAAGGATACTGGGTTGCAGTCCCAGGCTCCCAGGATGGCAAGGACTCTTTGACGATGCTCTATGCCGCTGCAGCATTGTGGTGAGTCTGGATTCCCTCTCCCTTCACCTTGGGGCAGAAAGCACCCCCATTCTCTTCTCCACAGAGGAGAGGAGGGCCTAGACTCTCCCCATGAACACTGCACTCCCTGCAAGCCTGGTGACTCTCCCTTCGTCTCTCTCAGTTCTGCTCCCATCCCGATTGGAGGTGGGCTGGGCGCTGGGTCCATTTGGGGGATGCTCGTGCCTCCATCAGCTGCATATGGAGATGGCTGGCTCCATCTGCTGGCTGTTTGCTGTGGCTGTTTGCTGGTAACTCTGGGGTCACTTGGCTCTTCTTGGCTGCAATTCTATCATGATGGGAAAACACATTAGGACATATCCAGCAGTGCACAATGACTTCCTGTCTCTTCTCTTGTAAACTGTGTAAGCTGCTCTTCCCACTGGAAGGATTCCTTGATGAAATCCCACCAGTCTGACATTCTCCTTTATTGTGTACTGTCTGCACATGGGCTCCCAACTGGTAGAGGGTTTGTGTGCCTGTGAGCGAACCATCTCTTGAGTAGTTGCCCTGCATTATGAGAATAGCTAGTGTTTATGGAGCTTTTCCACATGTGATCTACTGTCCTAAGCATGTGACACACTTCATCTCATTCAGTTCTCACACCATAATCCAATGAGCTCACCACCAGCATTACCCCCATTTTACAGATGAGGAAACCAAACTGAGATACAAATGTTAAATAGTGCCTCTCGGCCGGGCGCGGTGGCTCACGCCTGTAATCCTAGCACTCTGGGAGGCCGAGGCGGGCGGGTTGTTTGAGCTCAGGAGTTCGAAACCAGCCTGAGCAAGAGCGAGACCCCGTCTCTACCAAAAATAGAAAGAAATTAATCGGACAACTAAAAATATATAGAAAAAATTAGCCAGGCATGGTGGTGCATGCCTGTGGTTCCAGTACTCGGGAGGCTGAGGCAGGAGGATCACTTGAGCCTGGGAGTTTGAGGTTGCTGTGAGCTAGGCTGACACCATGGCACTCTATCCCGGGCAACAGAGCCAGACTCTGTCTCAAAAAAAAAAAAAAAAATAATAATAATGCCTCTTAAGTTTTGTAGCCAGAAAGTGGTATAAAATGGTGATCTGAATCCTGAGCTCACACAGTCTGCCAATATTCTGTTCTGCCTACTTGGTTTTACACTGTGGCCCTTGTGCCCCCTTGCCCCACCACCCCTGAAGCCTTAACTAAGTATTTGTAGCTCAGAGGGAAGCACTTTCTGTAATAACTTCTTGTGCAGACTAACGATCGATTCAGTTGGGGCTTGTGCGAGAGCTGAACTAGCCCTGGTGAGACTGTGGTCAACATGTAAACGGCCCAACTGTGTGATCATGTTGAAGTCATTAGCACAGACCCTTTGAACAGAAGGCTGTTCAAATCCTTCTCTAACATTTTAAATTGATTTTTCTAAGAGAGGTCTAGAATCCTGACCACATACTCTAGGAGAATCCATCTGAGCAATTCTTTTCATCTAAAAAATGAGAATCTCTATTGTTTGTATAATATATTTACTTCCATTGTCTCCTAGATATATTTGCAACCACTCTGAGCAGAAAGGTCTTATTATCATTCTCCTTTTATGGGTGAGGAAACTGAGGCATGGAGGTTAGCGACTTGGCTGAGGTCACACAACTTGTGTGTGCCGGAACTGGGACCAGGACCCAGATCTTCTGCCTCCGCCTTTTCATGCTGCAGGGGCATCCTTAACGCCCCTCACCAAGACCCTCAGGCTCGGCGCCCTTGCTCTGGGCTCTGTTCACCAGTGGGCATTTCCTTTCTCACTTTCAGTCATGTCCCCGCCCCTTGGTCCTGTCTCTGCCACTAGCTTCCTCCCATCTCTCCCAAGGGCTGGAGGTCCCCCTTGAAGTAGGGCGACCGGCCTTGCAGCCTTCTGCTTGTGACCCCAGCCCCCCGAAGGGGCTGCTCGTTGCCTTTATCACCCCTAGTCGTGGCGGATGTTATTTATTGTCAGATAAACGTATTTGCAAATAAAACAGAAAACGAACAAATAAATGCAGTGACAGAGCTATAAAAAAACCCTGCCGGCTTGCTCACTTGAAGAAAAGCCTGCACAACTAATTAACCCAGGCAGGCCTCCGTGGTGTTTGGAAACAAGCTTGGAATTAATATCGCCCTTCTCAGCTGCTGGAACCAGCCTCTAAATCTTTTATTGGGCAATAGCAAGAGAGAGACACAGAGAGTTACAGAGACAGTGAGAGGCCAAAATGGAAGGCAGAGACAGAGGAAGATAAATACAGT
Organism: Indri indri; assembly: GCA_004363605.1. Lineage (NCBI taxonomy): Eukaryota > Metazoa > Chordata > Mammalia > Primates > Indriidae > Indri > Indri indri. Next base: position 29,728 of record RJWJ010015222.1, on the reverse strand, counting down.
TATCCATCTGCCTCTGTACCCATACATATCATCTTAGCTAGACTCTGGATCCTAGAGAGACAGACTGACAGACCGGCAGATTGTATTTCTTCTTTAGAGTGAGAGGTAAGAGGAGAAAATAGAGCCTTTGTCTCGCTGAGAGCACATTTTGTTTCTATACCACTGAAGTCAGAGAATCAGAGGCTCCTAAACTGGAAGGGGCTTGTGAGAGGTCATCTAATCCAGTGGTTTTTAAATTATTTTTAGCAGCAAAACCTTTTTCTGAAATGAAATCATAAGCAGCAGCGCCATGTATAAAGCAGATAAAAGCAGAGCTGCCCCAGTTGGAGCTCGCTTCTCCTCCAGGACCCTCCCTTCTCCCTCCGCAGGGCAGACCCCGTTCCTTCAGGCTCCTCTGGGCTCTGGGGGCACAACTGGAAAACCAAAGCTGCCTCTGTGTGGCAAAGCTCGGGGAGTGTGCCTGGTTCTTCACTGGATTCAGGCTTGGGCTAATTTGGGAGCCACCCAGAGAGGGAGTGTGGCAGAAGGGATATGCCAGCTGGAGAAAGAGGTGGGTTACGTGAGGGGACACCTACTCTCTTGCCCCTGAACCTGTTGAGTTCCCAAACTCTGATATTCACTTTCCCTGGGGACCTTTGTTGGCAAGAGCTGGGGAACTGGCTTGTTCACCTTCAGGTAATGATGGAGTCTCAGTGCATGAGCCTCGTGAGTCAACCACCTGACCCACATAGCTTTCCGTAGCTCCGCATCAAGTTGGGAGAGGACACCAAGAGGATGGAAGGTGTCCAGAAGGGGACTTCTCTACAGACCTTCATGTATGCCCTGTAGGGATGACTGGTGGTCTACAGGGAAATGGTACATTTTTTTCTTATAGGGAAAAGAGAGGCAGTGGTCTGAGGCTGGAAACCACCCAGTTGAGTGGTGCTGTGGGGCTTTGTCTGGTCTTCTCTAGGGAAGTTGTCACTTGCTTCTGGAAGGCCTATTCTCAGCATCAAGAGCAGAGCCCTGAGTCTGGGCAGAAGGGCCTCTCTTGGAGTCAGTGGTGGATGGGGAGGAAAGATGGAGGGAGGGAGACCAGCCACTGTGTTTGGAGCCTTTCTGTTTCTGATTAACCCTGAGTGTCCTTGGCTCAGGCCTAGACAACAAGGGGGCACAGCAAGGAGGAGAAACATATATCAAGAAGTAATGTTTTTTTTGAAGGAGGAATTATAAATTGCAATTTAATCACATAATCACTTTGACACTCTCAAGCAAGCTAATTTCTTCCCTTGCCTCATTTCATCTACTTGGTGAGATGAATCTTAATGAATAATGTCCTATGAATATTTAATTTTTGATCAATTTGAATTTTCTCTGGCATACCTGCTGGAGACATAAATCAGTTCCCTTTCTGCCCAGCAGAATGAATTTGGACAGCGGCCTGAGTAGATCTCTGCCCGTGGCCATAGAAGAGGCCAGCCTAAAGATTCTGGGGTTCTGGTTTGCCACCATCTCAACATGGTGACTCAGACCTCCCTAGATGCCATCCCTAAGCTGTGTTTCCTAGTACTGCTCCACTAGCAGATGCCTGCAGCCAGCGGTTGTGTGGGCAGATGAGATGCATCTGAAAATGACTTTCGACAGATGCCTCCTCTTCCTCCACCCTTTTTCTTTAATGACTTGAAGAATCCTCCCTTCTGACACTAACTTTATCCTTTCTGGCCCCTGGGGATAAGTCTTATTCAAAAGATGAGTATCTAGAGGGAAAACATTAGGAGAAGTACCATTCTCAGCTGCTTGAGAATGCTTCTTTCATGAGATAAATGTGATATTTGTGCAGTGTGTTACAGTTTGCAAAATGACTTCACACACACCTTTGCTTTATATGTCTTAAGACATCACTGTGTTTGATTTCTCTTTCTTGACTGTGAGGTGAGGAAACAGGACTGGAGAGAGTTCTTTCTTACCCTGGGTCAAGAAGGGTAAGTACTGGAACTCATGCTCTTGGAGACCTGCTAAGTCCAAAACTAGAAAAATAGGTCTAAACGGATCTGTCTATAAAGAGGTATTGGGTATTTGGGATTGGGGTCTAGAGGAAGAGAGGGAGGTATCCTTAATAGGCTAGTCAGCGGTGGTCTCGATAAAGAGTTGATGACAACAATGGTACTTATTGAGAAAAATAATTCCTTTTTTTTTTTTTTTTTTTTTGAGACAGAGTCTCACTCTGTTGCCCAGGCTAGAGTGCCGTGGCATCAGCGTAGCTCACAGCAACTTCAAACTCCTGGGCTCAAGCAATCCTTCTCTCTCAGCCTCCCAAGTAGCTGGGACTATAGGCATGCACCACCATGCCCGGCTAATTTTTTCTATATATTTTTAGTTGTCCAGCTAATTTCTTTCTATTTTTAGTAGAGACGGGGTCTCGCTCTTGCTCAGGCTGGTCTCGAACTCCTGAGCTCAAACAATCCGCCCGCCTTGGCCTCCCAGAGTGCTAGGATTACAGGCGTGAGCCACCGCGCCCGGCCGAGAAAATAATTTCTTAACGGGGATAGGTAACATGTTTAAAATGTATTTTGGACATGTATCCTTATCCTGTACATTTGTTTTCCTGGGGCTTCTACCCATGAAAGCGATGGGTTTTGGTGCTTCAGGAAGGGCAGGAACCACCTCAAACAAAGAGGTCATTGTTTAATTTTAAATCTCAAAGCCAACTTCTTGTTTTTGAGTCCATCAGGACAAAAAAGTCTTGAAGGTAAGGTTTTGTGTAGAAAAGAAATTTCTAAATTCATTAACCTCCCAATAACATGATCATAGAATTTCCCTATAAACAATAGGGTAGAGATAATTCAGACTGTGGTGTGATGGAAGTCACTTGGGAAGCTCAACCCTTCTCACCTGAGGGGCATGGAGGAAGAAGGAAGAGGTGGAGGAAGGATAATAGAATCAGAGTGCAATGTCCTTTTATTTATTCACTTACTTATTTATTTATTTTTTACCTAGCTGCCATTAAGAAAGAGTCAAAGTAGTGGTGGAGTGTCGAGGGAGAAAATCTGGAAATTGGAACATTTACTCTGAAGAAACAGCTACCCAAAATATGTCTATGCTGATATCACTCGTTTCCAAGATTAACTTCTTGTCTTAACTCAAGTTTCTACAATGCAGGGCTTGAGACAGAGATTATGTGCTAAAGATTTCCTGAATGGGCAGCACGAATAAGGGAAATAAAGGCAAGTGAGGCAGGAAAAGACAGAAGTGAGTCACAGCCTCACAAAAACATCCATTTGGTTGTTCAGATGTGAGACTTATTCCAGATGGGCCATGAGAAACCATCCCACATCAAAATATTCTGTCTGTGTGTTGGGAAATGGTTTGAATTTATCTCCTGGTTTTTGTTCTTTCCTGACTTTCAATGGTCAACATTTGCCCCATGGTATATTAACTCTACCACACTGTGAGGCTGTGTTACCTGGTCCCTCTGGGAAGATTCTGACCAAGTTAGAGATCCGGTGCTTATGCCATAGACCTTTTGGTAGCTTACAATATGTCCATGAATGCTTTCTTACTCTTTTCTTCAAGAGATAGAGACTAATTCCCCTCCACTTGACTGTGGACTGGTCTTAGGGACTTGCTCCTAAAAAATAGAATAAAATGAAAATGACATTGCCTGATTGCAGAGATTAGGTCATGAAAGGCACTGTGTCTTCCTCCTTATTTTTAAATTACTGTTGACCCTTGAACAATGTTGGGGTTAGGGATGCTGACCCCTATGCAGTAAAAAATCCACATATAACTTTTAAGTCCCCAGAAACTTGACTACCAATAGACTAAAATTGGCTGAAAGCCCCTACTGATAATATAAACAGTCAATTAACACATATTTTGTTATGTGACATGTATTAAATATTGTATTCTTATAATAAAGTAAGCTACAGAAAAGAAAGAAAATGTTATTAAGAAAATCATAAGGAAGAGAAACTATATTTAATATTAATTAAGTGGAAGTAGATCATTATAAAGGCCTTCATCCTCATCTTCACCTTGAGTAGGCTAAGGAGGAGGAGGAAAAAGAGGGCTTGGTCTTATTGTTTCAGGGGCGGCAGAGGTGGAAGAAAATTCACGTACAAGTGGACCTATGCAGTTCAAATCCCTGTTGTTCAAGGGTCAACTGTACTTGCTTTGAGAGAAACTTTCCACTGTGAGGATTCTCAAGCAACCTATGGAGAGGCCTGCATGGTGAGGATCTAAAGCCTCTTACCAACAGCCACGAGGGTGAACCATTTGACAGCTGATCTTCCAGGCCCTGTCAAGCCTTCAGATGATTGCAATTCTTGTCAGCGTCCTGACAGCCATCTCATGAGAGAACCTTGGCCAGAACCGTCCCACTAAGTCCGTCCCAGATTCTTGACCCACAAAAACTGTGAGATAATAAATGTTTGTTGCTTAAGCTATACATTTTGGAGTAATTTGTTATAAAACAATAGGTAATAATACACCTTTACCTGAGTCTGGGAGTAGTAAGAGGAACTTGAACCTTCACAGGTCTTGTTGAGTCGGACCTGAGCACCAGAGCCTAGTCTCTTGCTGTGGCAGGCACAGTGGAGTATCTACTGAAGCCCTCACTCTGGAGAAGGCTGAGATAGCAAGTCTTAGGGAATGAGGCCATGGTGGCAGTTGCTGGAGCTACCCATTGAGCATGTGGCTGAGGGGAAAGGCAAATGGGGCAAATCTGGTGAGATTCATATACCGGGTCTGATACACTAGACTCTTATTCCATAGTCCTACATTTTCCAGTACGATGAAGTCTCCAGAAGCACAGTGAAGCATGTTAGAGAGAAACAAAGAAGCCACAAATGTTGTGCATATCTGCATAATAATGTGAGTAAAATTGAGACAACTGTGTTTGTTAGAATAATAAATTTCCATTTCAAAAAATTAAAACAATATGGAACAACACAAAAGACAAAGCAAGCATCACTCAACAACACATAATACAGAGAGAACACTGTTATATAACTTAATATTTTTTATACTCACTCTTTACATTGACATCTCCCTTTGCCAATAAATGTAGTTAAACTTATCTTTCCATCAAATATAGGAGACCATATGTTCCATAAAACTCCTCCAGGGAAAGTATGCCCCCAAATGATGGTATACAGAGAGAGAGACAGAGATAGAGACTGAGATATGTGTATTTTATATATGTATATATAAATAATTATATATATAATTATATATTATTATGCATAATGTACAGTATATATATATTCCTTTCCACTTTAAAAATGTATGAATAAATGGCTGAATTGATACAAAATAAGGGGAATTTGTTAGAAATAAGAAACAACAGGAAAACATGAATTGAAAAGAATAAGTGTCATGTAGAGCTAGTTTTTGTCTTGGGGCCTAATTGGATTTTAATAAGTAATATGGGCCATACATTTAAGATTTGGGGGATATAGCTCAGGGATCAAATAGGTTGGACCCACATGCAAAACAGATACCCATGAAAGGTGAAACTCTCAGTAGATGACCTAGAAAAAAACACACTCCATGGGGTGGCGAGTAGAGAAAGAGAGAGAGAATAGATACTTAGTTGTCACCTTTAACTTTTGGCAGAATAGAAGAAAAAACAAAGAAAGATTTTCTTGGAGAATTCTTAACCTTATATTTGAACCCCATTGTGAAAATTTGAAGTATCCTGGATTGTTGATATCCCCAGGGCTTGAAAAACAACAACAAATCCTCCCAATAGAACACACCTTAAGCCCTGGTCTCAGAGAATTCTCAGAGAGACGTGGCAAAGGACATGGACTTCGTAATCAAAATTCAACAGACACATGAGGAGATAAATTAACTTGAGAACAACAAATTTCTGAAAGATGTAATGATCTGGACTTATCTAATATAGAATACAAAATAAATACATTTAATTTGTTTATGAAATAAAAGAGAGTATTGGAAGTATAATGAGGGAACAAAAGACTATCAAAATAACCTAGTTGGATGTAAAAAAGAAAAAACTTTTAGAAAAAAATATAATTGTTGAAATTAATAACCCAATGGATAGGATAATAATTTAGACACAGCTAAAGAGAGAATTGGTGATATGGAAGTTGCCCTGAAGAATGACCTAGAATACAATAAAGAAAGACAAAGAGATAAAAGAGTTAGGAGATATGAAGGACAGAGTAAGGAGATAAAACATACATATAATTGGAATTTCAAAGAATGGCAGACAGAGTGGGAGTAAAGTGTTCAAAAAGATAATGACTGCAAAATTTCCAGTCCTGATGAAAGACATCAGCCCTCAGTTTTATTTTATTTATTTTTTGTTTTTTGAGACAGGGTCTTGCTCTGTTGCCTTAGGTAGAGTGCAGTGGTGTCATTGTAGCTCACTGCAACCTCAAACTCTGGTATCAAGCAATCTACCTGCCTCAGCCTCCTGAGTAGCTGGGACTACAGGTGTGCGCCATGATGCCTGGCTAACTTTTCTGTTTTTAGTAGAGACAGGATCTCATTCTCGTTCAGGCTGATCTTGAACTTCTGAGCTCAAGCAATCCTCCTGCCTTGGCCTCCCAGAGTGCTAGAATTACAGGCATGAGCCACCATGCCTGGCCAACCCTCAGCGTTAATAAGCCCAGTGAATCCCAAGCAGGATAAAGGAAAAGAAACACACATTTTGTAGAAAAACTGAAAACATTACTGATAAAGATAGGATCCTAAAAGGAATCAGAGAGAAAAGATAGATTACCTACAAAACAATGAGAATTCTATCCATTGCTCATTTCGCAACAGCAACAATGGAAGCCAGAAAACAAAGGAATGGTAGCTATGAAGTACTAAGTGAAAATAACTATTATGCTAGAATTCTACTCCCACAAAATTACATCTCAAACATGAGGGCAAAATAAAGACAATTTGGAAACATTTTTAAAAACAAAATTGATACAGTTGACTACTACGAGACACTTACTAAAGGAACTTATAAGGATATATACCAGGAAGAAGAAAAGCGTTCCTAGAAGGAGGTTTGAAATGCACGAATAAGTGGTAAAAAAAGAAAATGGTAAATGTTTATCTATATAAATAAATATCGATCATATAAGATAACAATAAGCTAATTTATGATTAAACTAAAGTTATCATTAAAGTAAAAATCATGTTATAACTAAAATCATGGACAAAACTACACAAATTGACTATATTTCCATAGAGATCGAAATAGGAAAATGAAACTTTTCTCTTTTTTTAGGTATACGTAGATGTGTGATAGGAATATAAAGGAAAGAAAGAAAATGATGTGCACAAAATTCAGGGTAGTCGGTGACTGGAGTGGGGGAAGGGAGGGGGATGGGAGAGGATGGGGCACACAGAGGTCCTGGCTTTGAAGGTATTATAAACATTCTATTTCTTAAGGTGGGTGCTGAGTGCTTGGCTGCTAATTTTTTGTTATGTCTATTGTTTAAAATGTAAATTCTATGATATGTGCTTTTTGCATATATGGTGTAATAAATGATGCTGTGACAACCATTGCTGCAGCATGTCTTATTTCACGCACAAAGTAAATTCCTAGAAAGAGTTTAAGGAAACGGGTAAGTTTTAAGGACAACAAGTTTACTTTGAAACTTACTGCCGCCCCCACAAATGTGCACCAAGTTACCTTTCTAGTAACAGTGCATAACGGGGCCTATTTCCCCGCCCCTTTTTGTGCATGTTTCCTAAAACTTCCTCCCATCATGTGTGCCAGCATGGTGAGCTGGGCTTATCTGAAGAGAACTGGAATGTGATGAACAATTTATGAAGTAGGTGGTATAATTAATCCCATTTCATAGATAAGGAAACGGAGACTCACTGAGGTTGAATGACTTGTCCAGGATCACATTGTGACCCAGTCTCTTAACTCTGTGTGCAGGCCAGTGGTCTTTTTGCCATATCCCACCGCGGCCAAACTCCGTGGAAGCTGTGTGTTGGAACCATGTGCTCCTGCACATAAAAATCTTTCCCTGTCCAGCCACACCAGAAAAGAAAGGAGGAAGAGCGTGCACACTGTAGGGTTCTGGAGGTAGAATGCGGGCAGGGGAGAAAGGTTTTCAGTATTTATGTCCTCAAACCTGAGGACCATTCCCTTTCTTGGCCCCCGCTATTTAAGCCCCTGATTGTAAACTTTGGAGACAGAAGGTCAGAGGTCTGCTTAACCAGCTTGGTGTCTGGCACGTGGAAAGTACTCACTAAATATCTGCTGGGTTTTGAATAAACTCTGGTTGATATTTTTGTGGCCAAATATGGAGGGAGAACTGTCCCTTTGGCTGGGCCCGTCTTCTTTCTCTGCATGAGGTGAGTCTGGGACAGGGCAGGAGAAGGGAAGAATTGACCTTCCAAGGTCCCCTCCTGCTGAAAAGATACTGGTTTGTCAGCAGGCAGTGCTGCAGTGAGCTGTCGCCACCCCCAGCTCCCTGCAAGGTACATTGGCTTTCTTTTCTCCAAGTGATTAGCAGGGAGATTGGCAGGCAGTAGTGGCAATGGAAGTTTAATGTTCTGGAAATCCAGTCTTTTTCCTTTTTCTCTGAGGTTTTCCCTGGTGAGCCGGGGAAAGGTCTTGCAGCTTAACAGGCAGACAGGGATGGGGCCCAGGAGTTTTGCCATCAGAGACTGGAATTTATCACTATGACACCAACCCAGACATGGCTGCATTTGTGGGGGAGATGAGGCTGATTAGAGGGAGGGAACTGCTGTCCTGCCCTGGGGTCGTTGTCTTTGTCAGGGCATTGAGACCCTGCCATGATCCTGAGATTTGACAGACCCATTCATCCCTTGGGCCTATTCTGCCCAAGGCAGGCCAGAACTTTGGCTCATAGATTTCAACTACAGCAAATGGAATTAATCGCTCTTGTAGCTCTAAGGTGGTACCCAACACCTGCTGGGTGCTAAGTCCTTGTGTTACAGAGGAAATGACCTGAAAAAAGAGCAAAAATGTTTTATGTCTTTAAAACATCCCCCACTCCTTTTGGAGAACTAGGACCTACATCCCTGTCTCAGGCCAGCAGTCAGGAGCGCCTGGGGAATGTCTTTTGTCTTTTGTGCTACAGGAGATGGCTCAGTGGAACTGCTGGCCAGCACACGGAGGTCCTGGGCAGAGGTCACTGGATTGTCTTAGGCAGAGATGGGACAGCAGAGATGGGACATCAAAACATCAACTGCATTTGAACAGCAATTGCCTAAAGCTGAAAACCCACCCTTTAAAAGCTCTGCATTTCTGCTTATTAGGAGGATGATGGCATTATAGACAGGAGTCTCCATCCTCCTCATTTGGTGGCAAATTAATAAACTCCTCTTTCCTTCTCAAACCACTCGTTCTTCCAATGTGGCCTTTTGATGCGGCCTCGAGGACAAATGTGGAGCTTTTGGTAGCACTTGTGCCTGTCAAACAGAGCCGAGGACTTGCTGTAGTGGGAAGAGCTGACACACCTGTCTACCTCCCTGTCTCTTCCACCCGCTGTAGGGTGCAATCCACAATGTCTTTCCTTCTCCACATTTGCCCTTAATGTATTTGAAGAAAGCTGTCATGTTCCTTTTTAGTTTTGTCTTCTTCAGGCTAAATATGCTCAACTGTTGGTTAAATCATATGACATTGTTTCCAGGCATGTCAACATCTTGGCCTCCCTTTCTGGACACACTTGTTGGGTGATGTCTCCCTGATTTGCTGTATTCGGTATCCTAGACTCAGTGCTTGAGACGTTACAAGTCTCTCGGCAGTGTACTGTCAGAGTTTAAGGGCACAGGCTTTGCAGTTAGGCCCATCTGGGTTCAAAACCCTGGCTCTGCCCAATTACCAGCTGTGCGATTGTGGCAGATTGCATCTTCCAAAGACGGCTACCACAGTATGCTTTAGCCCACGTGTTCTTCTTGGAATGTGACAACACTCCTCCCATCAAGTGGAGGGGACATAGGCCTCTCGCTCACGATGTCATTAATCATAAGGACATAGGCCTGTGTCCCCTCCACTTGAACCTGGGCCAACCTTTGCAAATATACGGCCAATACAAGATGGCAGAAGTGATGTTGTGTGACTTCTGAGGCTAAGTCATAAAAATGCCATGCACTTCCATGTGTTTTCTTTGGTTGTATACTCTTGGAACTTGGTCACCATGCTGGGAGGAAGCCCAGACTGACCCAAGTGGAGAGACCCCGTGGAGCTGCCATAGGTATGTGCTTTGGCTGATAGCCCAGCTGAAGTCCTCGTCTGTAGCTAGTGTTAACCACCGGCATGTTTTGAGGAAGTCTTTGAGATGACTCCAGCCCTAGCCACCATCTGATTACAGTGTCATGAGTGACCGTAGGTGAGAATCACCCAGCCTAGTTAACCCTAGACTAAAATAGTTGTTTTGAGTCATTAAGTTTAGTAGTGATTCAGTATGCAGCAACAGATAATTAGAACAGTGATCCTAGGCTTTACTTGAGATGCCTGAGCCTCAGTTTCCGTATCTGTGAAGTGTGGACTCCGAAATCTACCTTCGAAGATTGCTATAAAAATTAAAAGACAATGCATGTGAAGTACTTAGCATGTGCTTGCCACACAATAATTGTGCAAAAAACAATTACTGTGATTAATGACATCTTGAGTGAGATAGGAAGGGGACCTGGATTGAGACTTTAGGATTAGGTAGAGACAGAAGAATGGGAAACTGAACTTGTGCCGGGGCAGCCTCTGGAGAATAAGCTGAGAGCTGAGCCACAAGTTCCAAACGTGCAGTGCGCTGTGGCAAGATTCAGGCAGCCTCCGGTGTGAGGAAGACAGGTCCAATCTGGGGAATCCTTTGCTTCTTGTCCTGTGTGGTGCATGCAGGCCATCGGCATTAAGACTGGAGATGAGAAGGCAAAACTCTGATCAAACCTGGTTTCTGGGAGAGCTTGGGTGACGCACAAAAACCTTTTGCTGTAAGATTAAGCAGAATTGGAATTCGGCCACTGGCGTGCCCCACAGCAAACCCTGAAGGTGAGGGATTGTGCGAATATCCCAGGAATTCGAGGTAGCAGCTGGCAGAATTAACAAAGAAACAAGGTGGGGAGCGGGGGAGGAGGCCTGATTAAATTCTTGGGCATTTTCTTGTGGTTTGGCTCCCTGCTTCAGAGGGTCCCAGATCTCAGCTCTCAGCACCTGAAAGGTGTAGCTTCCTGAAGTCAGTGTCAGAAAAATTTAGGCAGCCGTTAACTGTTATATTTTAAAAAAGTAAAACTAACTACACCCTCCCCAAAGAAACCCACCATCAAAAACCCTATATTCCATCTCCACAAATAATACATATGCTTGTTGCAGACAAATGATGTTTTATAAGAAGCAAAAAGAGCAAAATAAAAATCACCCACTTTCCTACAGCCCAGAGGTAACCTCTGTTAACATTTCAGTGTACATATATAGCTTTCCAGATGGTATACAAAACAGAACATACTGTTTGGTAACCTTTTTTTTATTGCTTAATGATATGCCCTGGACATCTTCCCGTGTTATGAAATATGCAACTACAGTTCTGAGCTTTTCAAACGGGGACAGATAGCAGTTTGCAAGGGGTTCTATGAAGCTGCAGGAAAACTGTGGTTCTTCACACTAGAACATCAATTTTATTCAGTGCTAAGTCACTTAAAATATTATTTTTATATTAAAACAAACCCAGTAGAGTACAAAATTTGCATGAATTTTTAGAAGATATGAGACTGTAAGGAAATATCAAGCTTGCCTCATTCTTTTGTACCATTAATTTTTTTTCTGTAGAGACTGGGTTTCACTCTGTTGCCCAGGCTGGTCTTGAACTCCTGGGCTCAAGTGATACTCCTGTCTTAGCCTCCCAAGTAGTTAGGACTACAGGTGTGTGCCGCCACACCTAGCTGTAACATTTTTTTTTATTTGAGACACTCTCACTCTCTCAACTGGGCTAGAGTGCAGTGGTGCAATCACAGCTCACTGCCATCTCAGACTCCTGAGCTCAAGTGATCCTCCTGGCTCAGCCTCCCAAGTAGCTAGGACTACAGGTGTACACCATCACACCCAGCTAATTTTTTTATTTTTTGTGGAGATGGGATCTTGTTATGTTGCCCAGCTGATCTCGAACTCCTGGCTTCAAGTGATTCTTCCATCTTGGCCTTCCAAAGTGCTAGGATTATAGCCATGAGCCACTGTGCCTGGCCGTATCATCATTTTTAATGGTAGTCAATCATTAACCTATGGGGATCATTTGAATGGATTGAGAAAGAGGAGGTGGGAAGAGAAAAATGACAATTTAGGGGCAATAAGGGCACCCAGGGTCCTTCCTTGAGGTTCAAGTCTCTTGCCCAATGGGAAGTGAGATAATCTGGAGAGCGATGTGAGCATCTGAAGTCATGGGTTGGCCCTTAGATTCTGGACCTGGTGTGTGGCTTTTCCAAGCTGTGCCATCCCTAATCTCCACTTCAACCTGGTGGCATAGAATAGCTTAAGGCTGGGGTGGCGCGAGGGTAGGGAACTGTGTGTGCACCTAGCCTGGTACTCAGAACTAATCCAGTCACTCCAGCTGAACTGTGCATGGAGCTAAATTATTCTGTGCCAGCCCCGCTATTAACAAACGCTGTGACCACAGTCAGTTTACTTCTCTCTGCTTCGTTTTTGTCATCTATAAACTGGTGATAAAGGTACCATCTTGTAGGGTTGTTTGGCACATTAAATGAGTAAAGTACAGTACTTAGAGTATCATTTGGGACATAGTAAGTGTTCAATATATGTTAATTATTATTACAATGTAATCTACTGTTGCATAAGCTTCTCATGGTAAACATGTCCCGCTCTTGTTTCAAATTAAGCTTGTGGCTAATTAAAACTCTTGGGTCTTTTTCATTGGAATTATTATCAAGCTTGTATTCTCTGTGTTGTTATTAGTTTTTAACTGCATGGCTTATTAATGTTCATTGTCTTGATTCTGAGCTATTCTTCTAGCCTGTGGTAGTTATTCATCAACTAAGTCTCTTTTTGAGAGTCAACTGTGTTTCAGGTCCTAATGACATTTGTAATTTTCTTGTCCCCATTTCACAGATGGTAAAACTGAGGGAAGTAAACTACTACCTGTTGAGTGAGTCTTTTGTATCAGATTTTGAACTAGGAACTTTGCATAGGGCATCTCAGTTAATCCTCAGAACAATTTAAAGAGACAGGATTTATTGTTTCCATTTTACACATGCAGAAACTGCAGCTCAGAGTGGTTAAGCAAATTGCCCAAGGCTGCTCAGCTGGCTCAGCATTTTCCCTCTGCAGCATACTATCCCCTAGTTTTGGGTCACCTGCAAACCTATATGTCATGGCTGTATTCAAGCTGTTAAGAGTAGATATTTTACAGGACAAAGCCAAGGACAGAGGCAAATCACTGGAGACTCCCTTCTTGGTGGATCTATGACTCTTACGTCCATCTCTGAATCAATACTCTTTGTATGGGATCATTGAGCCACTGAAATTGGAATCAGATGCTGCTATTGGACACCGAGGTGTAGAGCATCTTAAGAAGTCACAAAAAACCCTCCTTCCTTCATATCTTTAAGGGAAGGTCCCTTACCGCAGCTCTTTCCTTGTCCCCTCTTGGCTGGAGTCTGAATGCTTATAAAGTCGCATGTCCTAAATCAATCCCAGAAAATATTCCTTTTCAAGCTGAGTGTGAGAAGCTTTACAGAGCATCCTGGGAACAGTCAGCATCTGCCTGTGTTTACTCTCGCTGTTGATTAAAGCCGACAGCTGGAGCACCAGGAGCCCAGACTGTAGGCACAGCACTGATGACAAGAGGGGAAAGAGTCGGTAGCAGCGGCTGAACCAAAGGGAACCCAATGCCTTCCTTCCTGCTATCACTACCCTAGACTTGACAGAAAAGCAGTCAGGTCAAGAGAAGAAGAGAAGGGAGATTGGCCGATGCAGATTTCTCCCAGGATGGGCTCTGCCCCATTTTGCATGGAAAGAAGCAGTGGAGTAGGAGTTGGCATGGAGGCTGGCGCCAGGGGGATCCAGGACTGTGCCCAGCGGCCTGTGGGCAGCAGCATTAATTTCTTATTTCCCTAGGGCATGAGGAAACAGTGGTGGCCGGAGCCCTGGACACTCTGATCAACTCTGATCCCCACTGATTCAGGGATACCTCGAGCAGAATGAGAGAAGTGGGAGTTGGGAGGGGGTGCCTCTGATCCCTGCCCATGGGATGACGCTCCCACTTGAGCTGGAACTCCCCACTGCCCATCTCTGTGGCTACACAGTGGCAGGTGTTGTGCCGTGGGACATTTGGACCTGGAATAAGCTTGATCTTCTACCTCGTCCACATGACCTTTCTGGAGAGGGGCACGATTAGGGTCACAACCCTGTGTCTTCTGTTGCTGTCCTTCACATAGCTGCTCAAAGTCTCCAGGGCCTTCCATCCCACTCGGAATGAAATCGCAGGTGCTCACCGCGGCCCTGCAGCCCTGCACGCTCTGGCCTCCGCCTCCCTCTCCAGGCTCATCTCCTACCACATGCCCGCAGCAGCCTCCACGCTGCTTCCAACCTGCCGGGCACGCTCCTGCCTCAGGGTCTTCACACTCTCCGTTCCTCTCTCTTACAGATGCCAGATTTAGCAAACAGAAATACAGGATGGCCGGTTAAAACTGAATTTCAGATAAACAAGGAATAAGTCTTAGTAGAAGTATGCTCCGTGCAATATTGTTTGCTTGAATTTCCCGTGTAACTGGGCATCGTGTACTGTCTGGTGAGCCCGGGCACCCTCTGCAGCGATGCTCCCGCAGACGCTCCTGTCGCTGTTCCCCCACTTCCTCGCCGAGGCCTTGCCTTCCGTCCCGCTGCAACAGCAGCCCCCTCTCTCATCCTGCTTTATCTCCTTCCTGGCTCTTACCATGACCTGGTGAGAGATTGTTGACTTCTTCATCCATTTGTTGGCTTTATGTCTCCCTGGCATGTGTAAGCTCCACCAGGACGGGGATTTATGGCCTCACCATGGAACCCTCAGTCTCTGGACTCGGTGCTCAGCGAATGTTTGCCGAGTGATCGAATAACCTCCTTACTGTGCTCACCCTTTGTGATGTGACCCTTCGACCGCTCCGGTGTCATCTCAGGCTGCTCCCCTTCCCACAGGGCACAGGTCTTCTGGTTGACCCTCGGACATGCCAGGCTCATCCTGGCTTTGGGGACTCGGGACTTGCTGCCTGGTGCAGGCCTCCCCTGCCGTCTGTGTGGCTGTTCCTTCTCTCCTCCTGGGAATCAGAGAGGGCTTCCCCAGCCGCTCTGTCTAAAGTGGCCCTCTGACCCCAGACCTTTCATTCCCATGCCTCTTTTATTCTCTTTAAACACCTTATTGCTCTTGGAAATTACTTGTTTAACGATTGATTGACTTCTTCCTTGTTCGTGTCCTCCACCCAAGAATGTAAGTTCCATCAAGGCTTTGACCATGTGGGACTTACACATCACTGTATCCCAGCACCTAGCCCCATGCCTGGCATATGATATGAAATCAATACGTATATGTTGAAAAGTAAGGGAGTGATTTGCCAAAGCATGGTAACTGCAGCAAGGGAGGTGGCCCACAGCAGAGGAGGACCGAGCCCAGGAACCAGCCTGCAGAAGGACAGTCCTTGAAGCCAGGCAGCCCCTTGCCCCATGGTGACAGAGTATGCTTAATTACCAGGGCTGTCTGCAGATGAAGCTGACTGCAGACAACGACAAGGCTAAAGGGATGGTGATGCCCATGGTGACCTCAGAGGCTGCTGTGGAGCTGCAAATGAGTGTGGAGGACCTGGGCTGTCACATGAGACAGAAACCAGCTTCTTGCGTCTTCAGTCATTGAACTTTTGGTGTTCGTTATTGAAGTTTAGCCCATGCTAATTAATACGTGGCTGTGTCCACCACATCTAATACATAGAATGGGCCCAAAAAATGTTTTACTGTGTTCCCTGGTGAGGAAGACTTATTTATTCCTGCAAATGGAACAGAATTGTATAAAATAACTAAAGGCAACCGACTGCTTTCTCTTACTGGCCCAGACAGCACTCATGCCCTTCTTAGCTCCCTAAGGTCATCCAACTCTGTGTGTGAGTCCCTCTCTCTGTACTTATCAAGGATCAAACTTGTAAAGGGGTGTCCTTCAAGGCACAAGCAAAGAGGAATCTGTGAGAGATCCCTACAGTCAGAGAAAGGCAGCTAGGATGGTCTTCCACTTGGTCTGTGTCGCCCTGGAGGTAGGTGCTACAGCGTGATTGGCTACAACCATAAAAGATCCCTGTGACTGATTTCCAGAGACTCCTTTGATGGAAATTCATCTTAGCAGGTTGGTGCCAGATCGTCTTGGCCCAAGTGTTTTACGCTGTTTTTTCTTTCTTTCTTTCTTTTTTTTTTTTACTTATGTTCCCTCTCAGACTTTTTTCCTGCCTCCTCCTTGTTGAACAACCCTTAGAATTCCTACAGCCTGAGGCTCAGTTGCACACTCTTAATTCAGTCTCTATTAAGAGTTTTTGCACAAGGCTTCACAACTTTCTTCTTGTGGAGTCTTCATCTACCCTTAAAATGGACCTTGATCTCCCTTTCGTTTCATGGACCATGATCTCACTTGCTACCGCTACACTTAGGCATGGACGAAATCCCTCTCTGTATGGTGCAACCAAGAGAGATTAGATTTTTTAGAAAAGAAATTTGAAATCAAGGAAACAAAACAAATTTAAGAGCAGAGACTTGACAGGGTTTTGAGAGCACTGATTTCCTGGCTGGCACAGCTTACAGTCTGCCAGTGCGTAGATGAGCCACTTAGCACGTATTTACTGGGCACCTTCTGAGGCACCGCACCAGGCACAGGGGATTCAAAGATGAATACGGTGAAGGCTTTGGCCTCACAGAGCTCCCAGGATATCTGTAAAACAAATAGAAACGAGCTTTACAATATAAGGCGATAAATACATTAATGGAGGCACATAATGGTGGGATTTTTTTCAACACGGTAGAGAAGGTCCCAAATTCCTTCCTCTCCCAGCTGCTGTCCGAGGAGCCCTGCCCCAAAGTCTCCCTGTTCAGTTTTGGGCGCCAAATTTTTCTTGTTTCTTCCTTTGCCAACCATCGCAGGGAAGAAAAGATTACAGAAGAAACTGTGCTTTAGTACCCATGGCAGCGCTGCATACCGGATTTGGGGGACAGTCCTACATCAATGGATATTATTCTTTTAAGTAAATATGATTCAGTAAATACATAACTCCATGTGATTTAATTTGCATACCTTTAGAGGACTTTGCTTGTCGACAAATATAATAAGCCAGAAAAAAATTGCCTGAGTAGATTGTATCCCCTTTTTTGATTTGGAAGATATGACTGCTTCTATATGTGAACCACAGTATGGTAGAAAGTAGCCCCTACCCTGGAACGCCTGCTTATTTTTGCAAGAATCTATGGCCCAAGCTTTAACTAGCAGTCCCCGAGGTGTCCAGCCCTCGGGTTCCCTGGGAGGAGCAGATTCCCAAGGTCACTGATGTTCTCTCCTAGTGGCTGCTGTCTGGCAGGGGAAGGAAGGAGCCCTGTTCAGCTCTAGAAGGGACATTTGCCTTCAGGTCACGTTCCAGAGAGGTCAGAGAACCTCTCTAAAAACAGCGTCATTGGTCATTGCTCTCCGGATCCAATTCTAGGCTGAAAGAAAGAACAGAGCAGGGTTGGGAGAAAGAGAACCGAAGGGGCCCTGCCACGGGGGTGGGCAAAGGTGGGCTTGACACTGCAGAGGAAGTCGCTGCTGCTCTGGGCTTTTCCGTGGACGGGACAAGGGGGTCTTGAGGCGCACAGATCGTGGGGAAGTCGACACTCTCGTCTGTGTGGGGCTCTGCTTCTGTTCTTGTTCTTCTGTCTTCTGGTGACTTTCCGGAGGGGTGACCAGGACGAGGTAGAGGAACTGTAGATGACCTGGGAGGGGGCAGTGCTCTACAAGATCAGGGAGATCCTTTTATTTCCTAGGCTGGGTGCCGAACTAGCGTCTTCTAGGGGCTGATTCTCAGAATTAGCTCTCAACTCCGTGTCTGAGAAGCAGAAGGAAAAACAAGCGGAAATAAGTTATCCATTTTAGAAAGAACTCTCATGGGGACCCTAGAGAGGCCCCCACTGTCCCCTTTACGCAGTACCCCTCCCCCAACCTACTGACAAAAGTCCTAGTGGAAAATACCTGGGCTTTAGGGTACAGGATCTGGGGCTCATTTCTAGTCCTGCTGCCCGCTGGCCGAGGGACATAACTTCTCTGAGACTTGCTTCCCTCATCTGCAAAATGAGGAGTGAAGTGAGGTACTGCGTAAAAACTGCCTCTAAACATCAGTGTTATACAAGTGACAGCTAATTCTACTATAGGTTAGTAGTGGTCTCAGGTTCCGCATGGAAATACCGTCCTTCAGCCTGGCAGCATAATATCTTGAGACTGCCAAGACCATGACATTGTTCAGTGTCGTTCCTTTTCCTAGGGTCCCAGAAGAACTAGGAGATGAGAAATGGCCTTCTTGTAGCTTTCTGGGCTTCCCTTGTCTCTCGCTGAGAACATCTCCTTCTCCCTGTTCATTTCCGTGCAAATGCTCCTCCCCGGCCTGCCTCGTCTGCTGGGCTGTTCCTGACTCACGGCCCAGGACAAACATTCCCTGCACTCCCTAACTTTCTCTGACTCTCTGAGAAAATCAATTTCTTGCTCATCATGTTCCTGTAGAATGTTGTAGAGCCCTCTGTTGTTGTCTAATCAAGTCCAGTTACAGCTGTTTCTTACATTTCTGTCTCTTTTCATTAGACTGTGAATTCTTCCAAGTCAAGGATTGTGTTTTCTTACCCTGGGCTGACGATGTAGGCATGCTCAAGCATCTTTGTTTTCGTGGCTGCGCCACTAGGGGAGGGCTCGAACCGACTCCTGTAATGCAGAAGAAGAAAGGGTTGATTGGTGGGAGTAGCAGGGAGGTATGTAGTAATGTTTCCCTTTGGCTTTTCAAATGCCTGGAGGTAAGCAGAAAAAGAGGTGGCATGGGCAGGACCCAGTCTTTTTTTTTTTTTTTTTTTTTTAGAGACTGGGTCTTGCTCTGTTGCCCGGACTGGAGTGCAATGGCACGATCACAGCTTACTACAGCCTCCAACTCCTGGGCTCAAGTGATCCTCTTGGCTCAGCTTCCTGAGTAGCTGGGACTACAAGGCGCACACCACCACAGCCAGCTAATTAAAAAATTTATTTTTGGTAGGGATGGGGTCTCACCATGTTGCCCAGTCTGGTCTTCAACTCCTGGCCTCAAATGATCCTCCTGCCTCGGTCTCCCAAAGTGCTGGGATTACAGGCATGATCCACCACTCCTGGGCTCAAGTCATTCTTAAGACTCAGTAACTTGCTCAGCAACATGTACTCACAGGAAGAAGAAATTTTGCATAAAATAAAGAATGGACTAGAGCTAGAAGACTTGGGTTCAAGACTTGGGTTCAAGTTTACTGACAGTGGTATCCTGGACATATCAACCATTCTGAACCTTAGTTTTCTGCTCTGGGAAGAATATACTTGTCTCATGGTTTTATGGCAAAGACAGTGCAGGACTACCTGTTTACCAAATCCTGTTTCCTTTCCTTCTGAGTACCCATCCTTCCTTGGAATCAGATGAGCACGT
Organism: Indri indri; assembly: GCA_004363605.1. Taxonomy (NCBI): domain Eukaryota; kingdom Metazoa; phylum Chordata; class Mammalia; order Primates; family Indriidae; genus Indri; species Indri indri. Next base: position 10,120 of record RJWJ010015222.1, on the reverse strand, counting down.
GACTCCGTTCTGACAAATGAATGTGGGCGGAGTTGACATTTCTCATTTCCAGGCCTGGAGCATAGAAACCCCTGGGATCTTCCATTCTCTCTCTTTCCCTGTCTGTGCGGGGAATGAATTGTAAGAGAAGGATTCGGAGGCTCTAGGGGATGGCAGTGCCACAAGATGAAAGGAGTCTAGGTCCCTGATGTCTATGAATGATGAGTTTCCTCCTTTCTGCCTACCTGCATTGAACTGTGATGAGAACAAGAAATACTTTCATTACGTTAAGCCACTAAAATTTTGGGGTCCTTCTTTATAGCAGTTAACCTTCTCCGACAGGGTTTAAATGGATAAAATTCCTCAGAAACTTCAAAGTGCTATACTAATGCTACTGGTTATTATTATGGCTTTTATTTTAGAAAACCTTTTGGGTGCACAGGTGGGGATTTTTTTCTAGGTCTAATATAGTCCCTGCATCTTCTCAAGGACGGAGAGGGGACCAGGGGAGGCCACTGGAAAATTTGCCGTGGTCTGACTGCACAGAAGTGCGTGTGACTGGGTGCCAGGGGTAAGACTCCTTCCTGGAGAAGGAGCCCTGACCGACCATGCCATCACGTGTGGAAGAGCAGGCCTAGCAGAATAGACGCCGGGTGGCAGAATCTGCAAGGGGGGCCATCAGATGGGCCTGGGGCCAGCTCTCTGAGCAGTGGCTGCTTGGGGGCTAAGCTACTCCAGGGCTAAAAAAGGAGGCGAAATCTGATCAGTTGTCAACAGGCCCTGGGAAGTCTTGTTGCTCATGTGAGCCTTCCAGAACTCTGTTCCCTTCACACACAGCTGCTCCCAGTATTTAATCACGCTTGACTTTTAACCATAGTCTTCTGACCTGGCCCAGCAGAGGCCTGAGAGAAGACCAGAGCACCCTGCAGATGCCAGCTTGTCCTGTGATTTGGGCAGGGAGTGGGGTGTGACGTGAATGGATCCAGACACCAGTCTGCTGGGCTATTTCTCCAAGGGAGCCATGAATAATCAGGGACCACACTTCGGACTCACAGAAAGACGAAGGCAGGAAAAGGGCTATGCTCACTTTATTGATCACCCGTCATGGGCCAGATGCTTTATTTACATGAACTCTTTTAATTCTTACAACAACTCTGAGATAGGTATTAATATTCCCACTCTTACAGATAAAGAAACTGAGGCCCAGAGAGGTATAGTAACTTGCCCAGCGTCACACAGCTAGCAAATATTAGAGCCAGGATTCAAACCTCAGTCTCTCTGACTTAAAAGCCTGGGTCCTGACATTGTACTTTGCAGCCTTTCCAACAAGGTAGCACTACATTCCTCCCCCAGGTCCGGGCTGAGAAAAGTGACCCCTGGCTCAGTCCTGGGATTCCTCATGTGTTGGCTCCTTTCACTGGCATGTCTGCCTACTGTGAAGCATCAGCATTAGTTTCTCCTGAGTTTGGGAGAAACTCCTTCTGGTGAGCATGTGAAGCCTCAGGTCAACAGGCAGAGGCCACCAGGAAAAGGAAACGGGGAGTGGGGTGGGCAGGTGGGTGTTGGGGAGAAGTGAAGGGGAAGAAGAAGAGGAGAGAGAAGAAGCAGCTGAGAAGGGGAACCGTGGAGAGCGAGGAAAAGGCAAGAGGGAGGGGAAGACCCTGCCTCCCTGGAGGTTCTCGCATTGAGTTGGGTGTTTTCACCGTGGGAAGGGGAGTGGCGGCTGCCCCTGGGGTGCTCGGGTGTCCTTCAGTGCCTGAGAATCTATGAGGCTTCGATGCCTCTCTGGTACCTAGCTGGTCCCTAGGTTAGCCTCACCCAGACACCGAGAACAGCTCCAGCTGTTTTCAACTGAGCAACTGAGCGACCGATCATTCAAGACCTAGCCCCGCTCTCGGTCTTTCTGGGGCTGCATGAGCCACATCTTCAGCGTGAACTCGCTTTTCTGTGGAAGGTGTGCAGGATGGGTCTGGAAGAAGTCATCCCTTCTAGTTTGGACGTGCCTGGCCTAGAAGGCCAGGGTGGATGCCACTGCGTGGTTTTCTGGCAGGCCCTGAGAGACGCCTGGTGTAATAATGCCGGATTTGTCTTTGTCCCGCTGTCATTCCATCGATGTTTGTGTCTAACCCATGAAGCTTTCAACAACAGCCAGCACCACTTCTCTGATCCTGATTGGGAGGAGAAAACGCACAAAAAGCAAATTCCTTCTCCAGTCACAGATCTCTGGCTCAGGAAGGCTCTGGGCTGGGTCAGAGAACAGCTGGAGTCCTCCCGGGAGCGCCCCTGCACTCCAGCCTCCCTGCCAACTTGCCCAGGCCCTTTCCGTGGGGCACAGCTCCAGGGAAGGTAATGAGGATTCTGGCTAGTGGCTTGTGGAAAAGATGCACTTTGGGTATTTTTCTCAGACTTGGGGTGAAGTAGGAGGAGTGAGCAGCAGCTGGGCCTCTAGAAATACACCCCGGTGACCTGAAGATGTGCCTGCGTGTTGGCGTTAGAGGGGGACAAATCTTCAGGCACGGTCTCATTAAACCTCCTTACATGAGAATTCCCCTGTCGTAGAAAATTGAGATTCTGCATGGTGTTTTAAAGTTAATCTGTTAGAACCACTTGTTTATTTTACTTTCAAAATAACCTTTTTTAGGGGAAGGAATGCCTTTAGTCATGCTCCTAATTTTAAGAGGCTCTGCTGAGTCTTTTTTTACTGATTGAATTATAACAAGACCAGTGAGGTCATAGTAGATTAATTATAGCAAAGCTGGTGAGAAAATTCATCCTTCTTTGATAAACACAGCTTAGCTACTTTAAGTGAACAATTTTCTACAGCAAACATTTTAACACATGTTGTCTCCCACAGTGAACGTCGGTGGTCTATTGGTTATAAGTCAACAGTCCTTAGAACTCTTAAACCATTCCATATTACTGGAAAGTTCTTTGCATCTTTGTTTTGCTTTGTTTTTAGAAATAGTCTTAGATGGAAATTCAACTTTATATATGATAAGATATGGAAAAAGTATGGATTTAACCTAAATTTTGTATCTGATATGTAAATATTTTCTAACCTTTTTCATTCGTCTAAACAAAGTCCCATGCTAACCCAAGGTTTTGCATCCTCAAAGCACTTAGGTCAATATCTTCTTTACTTCATGTTTTTTCTTAATGTTTTTTTCATTAGCTGCCATTTAATCAAGGTTGAATAAAAGAATCTGGGGATTATTATACGCTGTATATATATATGGAATATATATGTGGAAAAATATATATGGAAAATTCCATATCTAGTTGTAATATTTGCTGAGCAAGCTTCTCTGCAATCTAATGGAATAGATTTGGAAAGAGCTGGAAGCTTGCCTTGGAAGCAAGAAAAGTAGTGGGGCAGCTTTCTTCAAATTTAGTGCTCTCTTGTATACCACCTGAGACCTAAGTTTGGAGCAAACCTTGGGGGAACATCAGTGCACCCTAGAATTAGAAGGGACAGCATGGTGTTTTTTGTCTAATCCTTGTCCAACGTGTGATTTTGTATGAACCATATCCCTCGTGTGACTTTCTATGAGCACAGCACTCACCCTGGTGCCTGGCACACAGTGGGTGCTTAATGAATGTTGAATGATTAGATGGATCAATGACCAACCCACCGGTGGAGGCAGAGCTGTCTCCCAAGTGGCCTGCAGTGTCTTTAGAGAATTTATAATTCCCTATGTTTACACAGATCCTCTAACCATAACGAGCTATGACTCTGGCCACTGGGGCCCTGTCTGTCTTCCCTGGGCTTAGGCATTGAGTGACAGTGGGGAAAATTAGAAGCAGGTTGCTCCCAAAATACCCTGGCTGTTCGTACTGGAGATGGAACAGTAGTTGGATGACAAGCTGGACATACTCTGGCTATGCCGTGTTGGTCACTCCTTAGACCAGTGAGCTCAAAGGCTGTCCCTACCATCACCTCATGTGTTCTCCCGGTGTCCTCGGGAAGGACAGAATGGTTCTGTTTCACTAGATCAGGAGTTGTCAAACTTCTTCTGTAAAGGGCCATATGGCAAATATTTTAAGGGCTGCCGGCCATACAGTTTCTGTCACACCCACCCCTTCCTGCCTTTGTAGTGTGAAAGCAGACCTAGATAACAGGTAAACAAACAAGCGTGGTCGTGTTCCAATAAAACTTTATTCATAAAAAAAGGCGGTGGGCCAGATTTGGCCCATGAGCCATCCTTTGCACTGGCCCGTGAGGTCCAGGCAGCGGGGAGTGCCTCTGTTTTTGCCTTGAGAGGGAATATACGGTAGTGGTTAAGAGCGTGGTCTGGGATCAGACAGCCTGGGTCCGAACCCCGTTCCACCACTTCCTAGCTCAGTGACTGTGGGCATGTCGCTTAATTTCTCTTTGCCCGAGGGTCCTTACCTGTAAAGTGAGGATAATAACAGTGTCTGCCTCATGGAGTTATTGTAAGAATTAAGTGAGATAATATGACACTTTGAACATTTATGCCCATACATAAAAAGCATATAGTGCATGCTAGCTATTATTACTTTGATCTCCAATACTTAGCACAGTGCTTGGCACAATGAATATGCTCAATAAAAATTTATCTCATGAGCCTGAGGCCCAGGGAAAACACTTTTCGTGATGTCTCTGAGGGAGGGAGCAGCAACGGGTCATGAAGTCACGTGGCTTCTTCCAGACTCCATCCTGTCCTCCTGAAGCCTTCGCTGGCACAACAGGCTCTTATTATGAAGACTTCACATTATTTATAGTCTCAACATTCTCTATAAGACAATTTTTTGTAGGTTCATTGCCTTCACTCTCCTGACCCTGAAAACCTCCTTCCCCAAGGGATGAGGGTTTGGAAAAATCCTTTCAATTTCTAGGTTACTGTGTGTGTGTGTGTGTGTGTGTGTGTGTGTGTGTTCCTGCCTCCTTCAGCGGCCTCAGCACCAGCCTTTCCCAAGGTCTGACACACCCACAGCGACGGGGGCATGGGGCGAAGTTCAGGTGATGGGGTGCAGGTGAGGGGAGCGGGGAGGTGCGCGGTACAGGAAGGGTGTGTCGCCTTAGGCTGAGGCTGTGCTGGCTTCACCTGTCCTGCCTCCTTGACTGCCTGGACTGGGGGTCCAGCCAGTGAAGACTCCCGTTTCCGAAAAGGCATTAAGGATGAATTTCACACCCCATTTAGCTTTCTGGGGCTCACCGGCTTTGCACCTGAGCAGCTGCTGCTTGCTGATCCTTTCTCCCTGCCATTCTCAGTTACTGGCTGTTCTGCAACACCTGCCTCCCCTCTCCTTAGCCGCCAGGCCAGAGGGGTGGGGCTGAAGGCAGGGTGGGTGGGCCCTGCCCCTGCAATAGTAGGCAGGTATTTCCTAGGCCTGGGGTGACTGAGGAAGCCTGGGCAGACTGGAAGAAGGAAGGGGCGGGAGAGAGCCAAGAGCCAAGGATTGCAGGGCAGTGGAATCTATTTCTGGAGGGAAAGGAGTGGTGTGCACACCCAGGAGCCGTGGGAAGGACACAGTGAGCTCGTGGAGGCTGCACGTGTTCGGCGCTCAGGGGAAACTCACCCAGAGAGGATCCTCTGTGTGTGAGGCCCAGGCCCAGGCACACACACCCAGCTCTCCTGGAGGTGGCCCCTGCATCTTACCACAGTGAAGGACCCGCCCCAGCAGACAGGACGGCTCGCTCACCCCAGGAGAGGGGAGGGAGAAAGACCCTTTCCTCGTAGCTCCCAGCCAAGCCTCTCCAGGGCTGTGTGTAAAGTGATAACAAAGTCTCCGCTCTTTGTTCTATGTGGAAGCTGGTCCTCGCCCACTCTCAAAGGTCACCAAAGGGGAGCTGGGAGCTGGGTGAAATGCCAGACAGCTTTGCTCCAAGGGGCTGTTGCTACAGACCAACTCATCCTGGTTAGGCTGAAGTTTTTCGACCCTCCTGGCAGCCAACTCTTTTGATAAGCAGTTAAGTCTACTGACCAAAATGGGTCAGCTTCTGGGTGGACTCGTTTGCAGGGCCCAGAGACTGGTCGTCCCCTTAAATTTTGCACCGTTGGTGCCTCACTTGCCTTACCCTGGCCCCAACCCTCCTTGTTAACCACGAAGGCCCATGCAGCAAGCCCACCAGACGGGCAGCTAGAGGCCCTGTGGGGTGGAGCCGTGGGAGGCCCAGCACAGGGGAGGCGCCGCTGCAGCGGGAGGAGGCCTGCGCCAGGGGTGGCGGTGCGTGGACAGAGCTTTCGCACTGGTTCAGGGTTACGCAAAGTCATTATAGGGCCAGGGCTGCATGACCTCTCCAAGTTCTGGCCACTGGCATTTCTTTATTTCCTTCTAAAATCTCAAAAAAGCAAGGTGTTGGCAAGGGGATGGTCTAGGGGGCTTTGAAGATGGGGACTGTGAATTTGGGTTTTTCTTTGAAAAGAAAATGGCTTTGCACTTTGACTCTTGGTGCCCTACCCGGTGGACTGTCAGCGGCTCAGCTCGGTCTTTCTCCCTCTTCAGCAAGGCCTCTTAACTTGGCGGCACTGAATGTTGGGTGGGCTTTGGGAAATCTGTGAACACCCAGAGACGGCATGTAAGAGTACGTGCCTATGTGTGTGTGCATTTTTATGGGTGGGGCCTGTAGCTTTTATCAGTTTTTCAGAGAGGTCAGGGGACCCAGAGGAGTTAAGAAACAGTGATCATTTGTCTATCAAAGCAGAACATTATCTGGGGAGTCCCTTATTTAAGGATGGAGCCTTGTCTTTGGGGGTGAATGGGAATGAAAGATGGGAGCTGGGGGACTTGTTAGAGAGGCCGTCTGGCCTCTTTCTCTGAACCTCGGGAGAACTTCCATCGTAGAGTCTTTCAGAGTGCTTGTAACATTTACCTTTTATTATTTTTGCTCTTTGTCTCTTTGCTACCAAAATAAAACAGAACAAAACAAAACATTAAAGATCAACCAACTTTAAGAGAATGAGAAGGCAGGTCATAGGCTGGGAGAAATATTTGCAAAAGATATTTCTGATAAAGGACAGTTATCCAAAATATACAAAGAACTCTTAAAACTTGACAATCAGAAAATGAAAAAACTGATTAAAAAATGAGCAAAAGACCCAAACAGACACCTCAACAAAGAATATATGCAGATGGCAAATAAGCAAATGAAAAGATGCTCGACATCTTATGTCATTAGGGAATTGCAAATAAAACAAGATATACTACTGTACACACCTACTAGAATAACTAAAACCTGGGACACGGACAGCACCAAATGCTGGCAAGGATGTGAAACAACAGGAACTCTCATTCATTGCTAGTGGGAATGCAAAATGGTACAGCCACTTAGGAAGGCAGCTTGGCAGTTTCTTCCAAAACTAAACATACTCTTACTATACGATCCAGCCATTGCACTTCTTGGTATTTGCCCAAATGAGTTGAAAACTTACGTCCACATAAAAACATGCATGCTAATGTTTATAGCTTTATTCATAATTGCCAAAACTTAGCAGCAACCAAAATGTCCTTTATTAGGTGAATGGATAAACTGCAGTACATCCAGATAGTGGAAATGTTATTCAGTGCTATAAAGAAATGAGCTACCAAACCACGAAAAGACATGGAGGGACCTTAAATGCATATTACTAGGTGAAAGAAGCCAATCTGAAAGGCTACCTACTGTATAATTCCAACTATGTGACATTCTATAAAAGGCAAAACTATGGAGACAATAAAAGAATCATTAGTTGCCAGGGGCCAGGCAAGAGGGAGGGATGAACAGGCAGAGCACAGAGGCTTTTTAGGGCAGTGAAACTGTTCTGTATGACACTATAATGATGGATACATGTCATTATGCATTTGCCAAGACCCAAAGAATGTACACCACCACGAGTGAACCGTAATACAAACTATGGACTCTGGGTGATGATGATGTGTCAGTGTAGGTTTCCTGATTGGAACAAATGTACCACCCTGGTGCAGGATATTGATAGGGAGGGAGGCTGTGCTTGTGTACGGGGAAGGGAGTGTGTGTGAACTGTTTGTACCTTCCGCTAAATTTAGCTGTGAACCTAAAACTGCTCTTAAAAAGAACTATTAAAAAAACCAACCAACCAAAAACATCACAACCAAAAAAACACCAACTTTTGAAGGCTAAGTGTTTTCTTTAGGAATAGGGTGGGAGGGGTGGGAAATAGAGGTGCTATGCTGTTTCCAAGTGGGTCGGGGCTGAGGAGGCTCTGGTGACTGCTGGGAGCCAGCCAGTGGGCTGGTTCTTTGCAGCAGAGAGAAGGAAGAAAGACAGAAAAGTGGAAATTGGCCCAGGACAGAGCCGTGCACCCAGAGGTTACAAAGAATAGCATGGGACCCCTCAAATAACATCAAGGATTCTCCACCAGTTGAATGCTTTCTTTTTGCCAAGTGCTCTGCTATGCACCCTACAGGCATTACTCATTTAATGCTCACAACAACTCTGTGGGGGTAGGCAGGGCTGATAGTAAAAATATTCAAACACTGATATAACATGGGCACTGGCCAAACAGAATGCAGGCAGCTGGATCAGGGTCCTGGAAACCCCTCTTGCTCCAGGCTCTGACATCTTTAGTTGCTGGATTGTGAGGAGATCTGGGCAGTTCTGGGGAGAGGCCCAGGTAGTGGTGGGGAGCTTGACCAGCGGTTCCCAAACTTTAGCCTGCGTCAGAATCACCTGAGAGGCTCGTTCAAACACAGATTACTGGACCCTGTCCTCAGAGCTTCTGATTCAGTAGGTCTGGGGTGAAGCCCAGCTATGTGCATTTCTAACCAGTTCCCAGATAACGCTGATGATGCTACTCTAGAAACTGCACCTTGAGTACTACTGCTCTTTACTAAATATTTCAGTATCTTTTTTCTCCTTGTTAAAGAAAACTCAATATCTTTTTTATTTTTTTTCCTGAGACAGGGTCTCACTCCATTGCCCGGGCTGGAGTGCAGTGGTGTCATCATAGCTCCCTGCAGCCTTGAACTCTAGGCCTCAAGTGATCCTCCCACCTCAGCCTCCCAAAGTGCTGGGATTATAGGCATGAGCCACTGCGTCCGGCCCAGAAAATTCAATATTTTAATAACTGGCACAACCCTATTTGAATTTCAGGCCTAGGGGTAAGAACTACTTTCACTCCCATTTTACAGATGGGGAAACAAAGGGGGCTTAGCGAGATAAAGTAACTTGCTGTGGTTGTATACCCAGCAGATGAGTCAGGGGGCTTGAATCCAGTCTCCTTGACTCTGAACGCTCTGCTTTTTCCCTCAGGTTCCAGTCTGCCACCAGGCCAGCAGAGGTCTGGGCAAATGGCTGAGCACCTCTGGGAACCGCAGGTCTTGGAGCAGCTGGGGGTGAAGCTAGAGGCACCCCAGAGCCATGCCCACTCTAGTTGGGGCTCACCCTCTCTGTGCTGGCCTGGGGAATGTTCCTGAGATTCCTGAGCAGCTTGGCACTGTCTTCCTCGGCCCCTCCCTCCCAAGCAGCAGCTGTGAAGTTGACGAATTATGCTAAACTGTGATGCCTCCCTGGGAGCCTGTTCCAGGACGTGCTGTGATGGCTTCCTGAGAAGGCGACAGGCACGTGGTCTGCAAACGAGCCCACTTGCTCCCTCGCTCAGCACAGCAGCTGCTCCGAGGCAGTGTGGGCTCTGAGCAGCCCGCCGGGGGAGCATATTAAGAGCCACAACACTGTGAAAAGCACAGCAGAAGCGCTCCATTAAATCTGGTGGGGGGCCTGCTTAACAAAGGGACCTACCCCAGGACTCCTAGCTCTGCTCGGCCCTGCCTCGGTCTCTAGCCTGGCCCTCCTTCCCTCGGCCACTGCCGTCCCTTCCCAAAGGGGCTTCGGGCTTGAGCATCTGAGTTCCTGGCTGGAGCTGGTAAAACCGTGGCTGGGAAGGTGTGGTGAGGGCCCGGGCAGGAGCGAATCCAGGAGAAATGTTTTCTGCGCTGTCCAGGCTGCGAATGGGCGTGCTGTTCTGTGTGGGACATGATGCTGGGGAGGATGCTGACAGCGTGGACAATCTGGGCTTAGGGACCCTGCCGTGGGTCTGCCTGCTCTCGCCCGCTTCCAGCCATCACCCTCCCCAAAGGGCGAAGAATCCTTGGGGCCAGGGGGATACACCCACCCGAGGACTGTGACCCTTTTACTACGTCCCACTTCTGGTGCCTGGGGACC
>RJWJ010015221.1:0-36519 GCA_004363605.1 Indri indri | reverse complement strand
AACTAGTGCAACCTCTGTGGAAAGCCATATGGAGATACCTTAAAGAGATGCAAGTAGAATTACCATTTGATCCAGCAATCCCATTACTGGGCATTTACCCCAAAGAACAAAAATCACTCTATGAAAAAGACACCTGCACCTGAATGTTTATAGCAGCGCAATTCACAATTGCAAAGGTGTGGAAACAGCCCAAGTGTCCATCAATACATGAGTTGATTAGTAAAATGTGGTATATGTATACCATGGAGAACTATTCAGCTTTAAGAAACAATGGTGATATAGCACCTCTTGTATACTCCTGGATAGGGTTGGAACGCATTCTACTAAGCGAAGTATCCCAAGAATGGAAAAACAAGCACCACGTGTACTCACCATCAAATTGGTAGTAACTGAACAACACATAAGTGTACATATAAGAATGGCATCTCTTGGATGTCGGGTAGGGAGGGAGGGGGAAGGGGGAGGGGCGAGGGGGAGGAGGGGATGGATATATGCATACACAAAGGGTGCAATGCACACCCTCCGAGAGATGGACACGCTTGGGACTGGGACTTGGGGGGAAGGGGGGGCAAGGGCAACATACGTAACCTAAACATCTGTACCCGTATAAACAACAAACAATAAAAAAAAATGTGAATGGCTTGAACTCCCCTCTTGAGAGACATAGGCTGGCCAAAAGGATAAAAAAAATAAGCCAAGCATCTATCTGCTGTCTCCAGGAGGCGCATCTAACCTGCAAGGATGCATTTAGACTCAAGGTAAAGGGGTGGAAATCAATATTTAAAGCAAATGGAAGCCAAAAGAAGGCTGGTGTAGCAGTTTTGATCTCAGACGACCTAGTTTTCAAACCAACAAAAGTAATGAAAGACAAAGAGAGTCACTATATAATGGTGAAGGGTACGGTTCAACAAGATGACATAACAATTCTAAATATGTATGCACCCAACTTAGGTGCACCCAGATTCATAAAGCAAACTCTACTTGATCTAAACAAATTGATAGCCAGCAGCACCATAATAGTCAGAGACTTCAGTGCCCCACTGACAGCACAAGACAGATCCTCCAAACAGAAAGTTAACAAAGAAATAATGGATTTAAACAGAATTCTAGAGCAAATGGGCCTGACTGACATTTACAGGACATTCTACCCAAAAACCACTGAATATACATTCTTCTCATCAGCTCATGGGACATTCTCTAAGATTGACCATATTCTGGGACACAAAGCATGTCTCAAAAAATTAAAAAAAATAGAAATCATACCATGCATCTTCTCAGATCACAGTGGAATAAAAATAAAAATCAACCCAAACAGAAACTCTCATCTCTACATGAAGTCATGGAAATTAAACAACCTTCTGCTGAAAGAGTCCTTCATAAATGAGGAAGTAAAGAAGGAAATCAAAAGATTCTTTGAACTAAATGACAAAGGTGACACAAGTTATCAAAATCTGTAGGACACAGCCAAAGCAGTCCTGAGAGGAAAGTTTATTTCTATAAATGCCTATATCCAAAAGTCAAAAAGAGCACCAATAGACCACCTAATGAATTGACTCAAAGAACTGGAAAAAGAAGAACAGACCGACCCCAAACCCACCAGAAGAACGGAAATTAACAAGATCAAATCAGAACTAAATGAAATTGACAACAGGGAAAGTATATGGAAGATTAATAAAACAAAAAGTTGGTTCTCTGAAAAAATAAACAAAATTGACACACCTTTGGCTAATCTAACAAAAAACAGACAAGAAAAATCCCTGATAAGCTCCATCAGGAACAAAAAAAGAGAAGTTACAACTGATGCCATGGAGATTCAAGATATAATTTATGAATATTAAAAAACCTTTATGCACACAATCTGGAAAAAGTGGAGGAAATGGACAAATTGTTTTAGACACACAGCCTCCCTAGGCTCAACCAGGAAGAAATAGAATTCCTGAACAGACCAATATCAAGGACTGAAATTGAAACAGCAATAAAAAAATTCCAAAAAAGAAAAGTCCTGGACGAGGTGGTTTCACACCCGAATTTTTCCACACCTACAAAGAAGAGCTGGTGCCTATCCTGCATAAATTATTCCACAACATCGAGAAGGATGGATTCCTCCCCAACACATTTTATGAAGACAACATAACCCTGATACCAAAACCAGGAAAGGACACAACAAAAAAGGAAAACTACAGACCAATATCCCTTATGAATATAGATGCAACAATTCTCAACAAAATTCTAGCTAACCGAATCCAGGTGCTTATTAAGAAAATAATCCATCATGACCAAGTGGGCTTCCTCCCAGAGATGCAGGGATGGTTCAACATATGCAAATCTATAAACGTAATTCACCACATAAACAGAAGCAAAAAGAAACACCATATCATTCTCTGAATAGACACAGAAAAAGCATTTGACAAAATTCAACACCCTTTTATGATAAGAATGCTTCCCAAAATAGGCATAGATGGGGCCTACCTAAAAATGATACAAGCCATATGTGACAAACCCACACCCAAAATCATACTGAATGGGGAAAAATTGAAAGCATTCCCACTTAGAACTGAAATGAGACAAGGTTGCCCACTATCTCCACCTCTATTCAACATAGTGTTGGAAGTCCTGGCCACAGCAATCAGCCAAGAGAGTGGAATTAAAGGCATACAAATGGGAACAGAAGAGATCAAACTCTCACTGTTCGCTGATGACATGATATTATATCTAGAAAACCCCACGGATTCAACCAAGAGGCTCCTGGAATTGATAAATGAATTCAGTAAAGTCTCAGGATACAAAATCAATACACACAAATCAGATGCTTTCATTTATGCCAACAGCAGTCATACCAAGAACCAAATCAAAGACTCAATTCCCTTCACAATAGCAACAAAGAAAATCAAGTATCTAGGAATATATTTAACTAAGGTTGTAAAAGACCTCTACGGGGAGAACAATGAAACATTGAGGAAGGAAATAGCAGACAACGTAAACAGGTGGAAAAGCATACCACGCTCGTGTGTCGGCAGAATCAACATTGTTAAAATGTCTATACTACGCAAAGCGATCTACAGATTCAATGCAATCCCTATTAAAATACCAACGTCATTCTTCACAGATGTAGAAAAATTAATTCTACGCTTCGTATGTAACCAGAGAAGACCCCGCATAGCAAAAACAATTCTAGGCAAAAAAAACCAAAATAGGAGGTATCAATTTACCAGACTTCAAACTTTATTATAAGGATGTAGTAATTAAAACAGCTTGGTACTGGCACAAAAATAGAGCCATTGATCGGTGGAATGGAAGTGAGAACCCAGATATAAAACCATCCTCGTATAGTCATCTAATCTTTGACAAAACAGACAAAAAGATACACTGGGGAGAAGAATCCTTATTCAATAAATGGTGCTGGGAAAACTGGAGAGCCACATGTAGAAGACTGAACCAGGATCCACACCTTTCACCTCTCACAAAAATCAACTCGCGCTTAGTAACAGATTTAAACCTAAGGAGTGAAACTATTAGAATTCTAGAGGAAGATGTTGGAAACACTCTTCTAGACATTGGCCTAGGCAAAGAATTTATGAAGAAGACCCCAAAGGCAATCACAGCAACAACAAAAATAAATAAATGGGACCTGATCACATTAAAAAGCTTCTGCACAGCCAAGAAACTGTCACAAGAGCAAACAGGCAGCCTACAGAATGGGAGAAAATTTTTGCATGCTACAAATCCGATAAAGGGCTGATAACTAGAATCTACTTAGAACTCAGGGAAATCAACAAGAAAAAATCAAACAACCCCCTCAAAAAGTGGGCAAAGGACATGAACAGAAACTTTTCAAAAGAAGACAGAATAATGGCCAAAAAACATATGAAAAAATACTCAACATCTCTGATCATCAGGGAAATGCAAATCAAAACCACAATGAGATATCACTTATCTCCAGTGAGACTGGCCTTTGTCAAAAATCCCAAAATAGTAAATGTTGGTGTGGATGCAGAGAGATAGGAACACTCATACACTGCTGGTGGGACTGCAAACTCGTGCAATCTCTGTGGAAAGCAATATGGAGATACCTTAAAGAGATACAAGTAGAACTACCATTTGATCCAGCAATCCCATTACTGGGCATCAACCCAAAAGAACAAAAGACACTCTATGAAGAAGACACCTGCACCCAAATGTTTATAGCAGCACAATTCACAATTGCAAAGATGTGGAAACAACCCAAGTGTCCATCAATACATGAGTGGATTAATAAAATGTGGTATATGTATGCCATTGAGTACTACTGAGCTTTAAGAAACAATGGTGATATAGCACCTCTTGTATTCTCCTGGAAAGAGCTAGAACACATTCTACTAGATGAAGTATCCCAAGAATGGAAAAATAAGTACCACATGTAGTCACCATCAAATTGGTATTAACTGATGAACACATACGTGCACATATAAGAATAACATTTATTGGATGTCAGGCAGCCGGGAGGGGGGAGGGGGGAGGAGGGGATGGGTATACACATACACAAAGAGTGCGATGCACACCATCCATGGGATGGACATGCTTGAATCTTGGTCTTGGGAGAAGGCGAAGGGGCAACATATGTAACCTAAACATCTGTACCCCCATGATGTGCTGAAATAAAAAAAAACTGTTACCACTTTACATTTTTTCCTCATTCTGCTCAGGCTCTGCTAGAAAGTTGTCATTCAGGTGCCTCTAAAGAGCCCAAGTGCTCTTAAGTGTTTTTTGAGGTCTAGCCCAACTCATCAAGGTTTGGGATACGTGGAAACTTGTGGCCAAAGCTGTAGCTAGGAGTATTAGGGGGTATATATTTCCCTGAATAGAACTGTGTTATATATTCTCCTTGAAAGCCAAATGTAGCGTTATGTGGTTGCTCAAACATTTAGGGTCCACAGAAGACATGAAAAACATCATCTCGTCCCACTTTATCTTATTCCAAGCTCTACCCTCACACCTTAAACTTTCATTATGTTGAATTCCTTATGATTCTTTCAATGTACGCAATGCCACACTTGTTTATACCTTTATGCTTTACTAACCTGAGTTTTTGTACCTATGCTGTTCTCCCATTTTCGGTCTTGCTGCAAAACACTTATTCATCTTTTGAGACACTACTTAAGCATTTCCCTTTTTGACTTCCCCTTCCTTCCTTAGGTAGAACTAACTGTTCCCTCCTCTGAGCCTTCACTGCACCTAGTGTATCTATGTATCTATTTCTCAGAGTTATGGCAGAAAACATATGGCACACTCAGATTTAAGACTGAATAGTTTATTAGCAGCACTATCTACAAAGATGTGGTCAGGGAGTAGAAAACCACAAAGGATAGATAGTGTAGTACCATGGATCTAGTAGCAGTCGGGTGCTGTTGCTATCTCTATTCCTGAAAGGGAGATGGAGAAGGATGTGTGCAAAGAACTGCCTAATAGGACCTGAGACCTTTGGTTGAGAGATGCAGCCAGACTGTGGCTTTCCCTACAGCAAGGGATCCAGCAAAATCAATTTCCTGACCTCTTCTCTTTCTGCCCCTAAGTCTCTTGCCATTTTTCCACATTGGCTAAATCCATCCAGAAGCTAGAGGGCAAGAGAGGTCAATGGTACAGTCCATATAGTTTGGCCTTCCAGAGTTTAGAGCATTGTGGAGAATGATGAAGAGTAAATATGTAGTGGTAAATAGAAGATATCTGGCACAGCTTATCACACTCTTTTTTTCTTGTATTTTTCCCAGCTTTATTGAGGTATAATTAACAAATAAGAATGACATACATTTAAAGTGTATAACACGATGACTTGATATACAGTTGGCTCTCTGTATCTGGGTTCCATATCTGTGGATGCAACCAACTGTGGATTGAAAATATTCCAAAAAAAGGGTGGTTGCATCTGTACTGAACATGTGCAGACTTTTTTTCTTGTCATCATTCCCCAAACAACACAGTATAACAATTATTTACATGGCATTTACATTATTGGTATTACAAGTAATCTAGGGATGTTTTAAAGTATACATGGGAGAATGTGCACAGATTCCATGTAAATACTACACCATTTTATATAAGGGACTTACGCATTCATGGATTTTGGTATCTGCATCAGGGTGAGGGGAGGAGTGTCCTGGAACCAATATCGCATGGATACTGTGGGATGACTGTACATATACACTGTGAAATGATTGCCACATCAAGCTAATTAACACATCTATCACCTCACATTTATCATTTTTTTTGTGATGAGAGCAGTAAAGATCCACTGTTTTTTGCAAATTTTAATTATGCAATACAGCATTATTCACTATAGTCACCATGTTGTACACTAGAGCCTCAGAACTTGTTCATCTTATAACTGGAAATTTGTACTCTTTGACAAATATCTCCTCATTTCCCCTTATGCTTAATTTTATGTTTGCAATGTCTTACTAGACATTGAGAACTTTAAAAGCAAGATGTCTATGTTACTGTCTTTGTGCTTTTACTGCTTAGCTTTGTTCCTGGCACATAATAGGCACTCAATAAATGCATGTGAATGTGGTAGATATGTAAGTTAGGTTGAGCTGGGTCTCAAGAATTATTAAATACATAGATATCAGCTAGGTTGGTAATGCAGATATAGGAAAATGTTGTTCATTAAGTGTTAGAAAAATTCAATGCATATCACTTAGGTAATGGTAATACTTTGTATTCCTGATAACCTAAAATCTCAATGATAAGGCAGTTTTACTCATTGTACTCTTAAATTTGAACTAGGTTTATGTCTTCCAAAAAGCCTAACTTGGTGTATATTACAGCTACCTGGAGCTGGTCTTGTAAGCAGGGATTAGTGGAATGTGATGGGTTTGGGGATCTAATAGATATAGTCTCTATTTTTAACAGGGAGCTTGAGCCCTTGTGGGGGCAGTAGATGAATGAAACCTTGCTATAGATTTTACCACTGAATTCTTCAATGACTTTATAGAATCTCTACCACAAGGGTCTTATCATATTTAAATTTAGTTTTCAGTTTTATCAAAGTGCTTATAAACAAAAATTTAAGGAGATTAAGAAGTTAAATAGCAAGGCTTATAAAAACAATCAGTTTACTGCTCTTCTTCCCTTTCATATTCCCCAGAGGCACCAATCTGTACCTTTTTAGCTAATTCTCCTGGTATTTATCTTCAGATCTTTAAATAGCTTTTTTCTATTGCTGATATTTGATTTTTTCAATTTTAGGCATTACCTTTTGATTTCCCATTATGGAAAGGAAGGATTTTACTCTCTTTCACCCCACTCTCACAGCATATATATGCACTTTCTGTCCCTCATTCTATCAATATTCAGTGAGTACATGATTATGACCAAGTAAACTTATTTACATAAGCCGTGTTTATATCATGAATACTTTTCTTTCAATGTACAACCTTTGGTTTTTCATGAAGTTACTTTTCTCTTTTTCTTTGTTTTGTTTGCTTAGTTTTCTAATTTATCCCCACTCTCCCCTAGTTGTATAAATCTCTTTTAAATATGTTCAGACACCAGACACATTAAGTCTTTTATCAGTTTCATCTTCTAGAACAAGTCTTTTCTAGAGAGTTCTATCCTGCCTCAATATAGACTAGCTGCTTCTTGGGCCTGCTGTATAGCTCTTGCATTATGATTTCTCTTTACCACCATCCTAAGCACTCTGCTTACTCTCTTGTATTGGCTCCCTTGTTTTCTGGATCCTGTGTATTCTTTCTTGGTTTATTTTCTTGTTTCGGCGGAGTTCATCATTCATTAGCTTCCAGGAAAAGGGCATGTGGAAAGTATTAATATTTATATATTTACTTTTTGTTCTTTAATGTCTGAAAAAAATTTATTCTGCCCTCACATTCGACTGAGACTTTGTCTGGAAATAGGATTTCAGGTTGGAAATAATTTTCCCTCAGAATTTTTAAGGCTTTGCTTAATTGTTTTTCAGCCTTCAATGATGTTGTTGACAAGTCAATTACCATACTGATTACAGATGAAATTTATTTTTTTTTAGAAGTTGGTAGAATCTTCTCTTTTCACTCACTGTTATGAAATTTCACGATGATATGCCTTATCTGGGTCTATTTTCACTCCTTGTGTTGGGCATTTGGTGGGCCTCTTCAACCGAGAAATTTACATTATTTAGTTATGGGAAATTTTAAAAAAAATTATTGATGATTTAATTCTCTTCATTTTCTCTTTTCTTTTTCTGGAAGTCATACTATTTGGATATTGTACTTCCAGGGAAAATTCTCCAATTTTCTTATCCTTTCTGTCCTATTTTCCATCTCAGTCTTTTTGTTCTAGTATCTGGATGATTTCTTTAATTTTATCATCCAACTACTCTATTGAGCCTTTTATTTCTGTTTTCTTAGTTTTAATTTCCTTTTAAATTTTCTGAATGTTCTTTTTTTATAGCAGTCTGTTCTTGTTTTCTGGATTAAAAACTTTTCCTTATTTCCTGAGAATATTTATCATAGTTTTTTAATTGATGCTTTCTTCTCCTTGCACTTCCTCTGCTTCTTACAAGTTGGTTTTTCCTGTTTGTTTTATTCTTTGCATATTCATTGGAGATCTTTCTTTTTCTTTCTTTCTTTCTTTCTTTCTTTCTTTCTTTCTTTCTTTCTTTCTTTCTTTCTTTCTTTCTTTCTTTCTTTCTTTCTTTCGACAGAGTCTCACTCTGTTGCCCAAGCTAGAGTACGATGGCGTCATCATAGCTCACTGCAACCTCAAACTCTTGGGGTAAAGCAATCCTCTGCCTCAGCCTCCCTAATAGCTGGGACTACAGGTGCATACCACCACACCTGGCTTATTAGAGACTTTTCTTAAATGTCTGCTGCTTTATGGATTTACACACATATTTAAGAGTGGGACATTAAAATGTTTATTGGAAGCTTTGGGTATATGGTTGGGGCTTAAAATCTATGGACTTCACCATAGAATAATCTAAATTTAGCTGTTTAGTTAAGAAATCCCTACCGTCAACACCTGAGGCCTTGCTTTATGGATGAATTATATTCTCTACATAAAATTCTCAAAATATGCCTTATGAAAAAAAATCCTGTACTACTGTTTGAGTGGGTTTTGAAAGGAGATAAAGGTAAACGTATGTGTTTAATCTTCTCCTAGAAGTGGGAGAGGAGTGGTCATGTCATTGGCATATTTGTAAGCATGTTGATTGGCAGTGATATCCTTCTTAGCGTGGAGAACATTAGGCAGGTACTGATACTTCCAGGGAAAATATGGGCTGATTCTGCTGAAATGGTCAATGATAGTGTCTGGGGATGGGATGAGGAAGTCGTGTATACCTCAGGTGGTAACAGTTGAACTTCAAGGTTTGCTTCTAGAATTACTAGAAAGAGACTGGAACCTGTGTCTCTAGCCAACAGAGGATTGATGATAAAAGAAAAGAATGAGTGAAGTCCAGGAGATTATTTTCTCTTTGGACCTTATGAACATTTCTAAAGCTTGAATTTTTTTGCATTATTGTGTCCAAGACAAATAATTGGTCAGAATGAAAACTTGGCTGGCCTTAACCTAGACAGGGTTTAATTCAATAAATATTTATTGCATTCCTACTATTTATTCATTTACTGAGTAAATAGTTATTGAGTGCTTGCTATATTCCAGGCACTATTCTAGGCCATGGAGACATAATGATAAAAATAACAAAATTCTGCCTTCATGGAGCCTATTAAGTGCTAGGCACTGTTTCCAATTTCAGGGAATACAATGTTCAACAAGATTGACAAGGTCCTCCTTATTCTTGTATAGCTTACATTCTAGTTTGGCATGGGAGGGGACTGATAATAAAGAAGAAAATGTTAGATAATAATTGGTGTTAGGGTAAAAGGAAACAAGGTGATATGATGCAGAATAACTGGGTGACATTAAGGTAAGATCTGGATGACAAGAAGAACTCAGCCCAAGTGAAATCTTGTGGAAGAACATTTACAGACAGAGGGAACAACTAGGAGTGTGATATGCAAGTGGGATAGAAAGGCCAGTATGGCTGAAGCACAGTGATAAAGAGAGAGTGGTAGCAGGGTGTGGTGGCACATACCTATAGTCTCAGCTACTTAGGAGGCTGAGGCAGGAGGAGCACTTGAACTCAGGAGTTCTAAACTAGCCTGGTCAACATAGCAAGACTTTGTCTCTATTTAAAAAAAATAAGGGGCCGGGCATGGTGGCTCATGCCTGTAATCCTAGCACTCTGGGAGGCCGAGGCAGGTGGATCACTCAAGGTCAGGAGTTCAAGACCAGCCTGAGCAAGAGTGAGACCCCGTCTCTACTAAAAAAAAAAAAAAAAAAAAAAAAAAAAAAAAAAAAAAAAAAAAAAAAAAGATATGGAAAAAAAAAAAAAAAAAAAAATATATATATATATATATATATATATATATATATATATATATAAATTAGCCGGGCATGGTGGTGCATGCCTGCAGTCCCAGCTACTTGGGAGGCTGAGGCAGAAGGATCACTTGAGCCCAGGAGTCTGAGGTTGCTGTGAGCTAGGCTGACGCCATGGCACTCTAGCCCAGGCAACAAAGCAAGACTCTGTCTCAAAAAAAATTAAAAAATAAATAAGGAATGGTATGAGATGAAATTGGATAGGGACAGATCATATAGGTCTAGCTGTTTGTTTTAAAATGTTTTGATCTTATTATGAGAGAATACTAGTAAACTATTGGAGGTCTTTAAGTAGGGAAATCTAATATCAAACTTATATTTTAAAAGAATAATTCTGACTGCTGTTGGAGAATGGACCAAGAGGGCAAGAATGTGTGTAGGGAGACTTGTTAGGAGGCTGTTGTGGTAATCTAGGCAAGAGAGATAATTGGAGTAAAGTGTTAGCAGTGGGCATGGAGGGAAGTGGATGGATTTGAGATATGTTCTCAAGGAAGAATTAATAGAAAAATATGATGGATTAGATGCAGGGCTACAGGAAAAGAAAAGAATCAAGGATGACTCCCTTTTTGCCTTATTTCCTGAGATGGGAAAGACTGGGGGAGGGGCAGGGTTTTTTTTTGTTTGTTTGTTTTGTTTTTTAGTGTATGTGTGTGTGATTAAGAGTTCTGCTTTGGACACATTAAATTTGAGATGCTGATTGAACTCGCAAGTGGTGAGGTCAATTAAGTATTTGGATATGCAAATCTGGAGTTCAGGAATATAGTTTAAAGATGAGACTCAGTCTTACGTAGATGATCTGTATAAAGCCATGGAAGCTGGATAAGATTTTCCAAGGAGAGCGTGTGAACAGAAAATAGAGGTATCCTGGGTCCAAACCCTGGGATATACCAACATTTAGAAATAGAACAGAGGAAGAGAAACCAGTAAGGGAAAATGAGAAGGAGAGGCCAGTGAGGTAGGAGGAGACCTGGGTGAATATGGTGCCAAGAAGATAAGAGAACAAAATATTTAAGAAGAGGAGAGAGTGATTAACCAGGTTGAATGCTGCCCAGTGCCTGAATAAGATTAGGACAAAGAGGTTTCTACCCATTAGTAGTATGAATGCCATTAGTGACCTTGACAAGAGTAGTTGCAGTAGAATTTTAGGAATATAAGCCCAAATGGGGTGGGTTGAGTTTAGAAACAGAGATAAGGAAGTGAAGACAGTGACTCTAGACAATACCTTAAAGAAGTTTTTCTGTGATAGATCTAATCAAGAAGATGGCGGATGAGAAACACCTCCAGCCAGAGTGTCTCTACAAGAAGAAAAGATTTTAGATAAAAGTGAAAAAAACAAACATGCGGACAAACATAGATTGGATGAGGGTTGGAAAGAAGGGTGCCTGAACCTACAGGAGCCAGTGAGTGGTGAGCCTCTTGCGGACAGGGCAGCAGGCTCTCAGCTCCCTCAGGACACGTCCCACCCCACAGACCCAGCCGATCGGCAGGCACCATATTGCTTCTTTCCCCCAGCCGCCGTGGCTGCCAAGAGAGACAATTTAGCCACTACCTGGAGGCATCCACAGGGAAAGGGACCTTTCCTTTTGGTGCCCTGAAGCAGACTGAGGGGTACTCAGACCGTGAGCTCCCTACCCCCCAGCCCTCTCTGGTGCTGCTTGCCTGGTGAGTCCAGCAGAGTGGGGCAAACCCTGAGACAGAGAGACATTGATGCAGCTTGGGCAACCTGTGGGTGACTTGAAACCAGCATTATTCTCCTTGGCAGGGTCAGGAATGACCCACTAGAGCAGGATAAATTGATGATACAGCAGAGAGAGTTCCAGAAGATCCTGAACTAGAAAAAAACTTGAGAACTTAAGGAATACCGTGGCCAAGTCCTTTAGAGCTTTCCTGCATTCAACCTGTGCCATGATTTATTTCATTCTTCTACTTCTCTTACTTAAACACCTGTAATTTTCATCATAAAAAAACCAGGGAAGTCCTGCTCTGTAATTCTACTAGACCTGCAGTGAAATCACTGTTCTTGACTTGCTGGAGCAACTTTTTACTAATACCAGTTTTACAAAGCTGGTCCTTTGGGGGCTAATAGTGTTATTTGTGTACTCTTAAGATGGCATCCTAAATCAAATTAAAGAACTGTGGACCTAGGTTCATGACATCTGGTCTCTATAATGTTGTACATGTACATATAAGCTTTATATATTTTGTGACCTAATAAAGAGATAATCATTTAGATGATAATAATAATAATAGTTACCATTTATTGTGTGCTTAGCACTATACTAAACAATTTATATATTGTTTTATTTAGTCCCTACAACAAACTTAATAAATTGGTACTATTATTGTTTCCATTTTACAAATTAGGAAACTGGGGTATACCTCAGTTTAGTGGGCCACACCGTACACCGTGTCATACATAAAGGAAGCTTATCTGTTTGACTATGAAATCCATGTACTTAATCACTGAAATATATTCCTTGATTTATTGTAAGACACTGACTGAGCCCAGCACACTCATGGCAATTCCAACCCTTAACTAAATTTGTAAAATGCAAATTTGATCAGGCCATGATTGAGGTTTGGTACATACTATCCCCACCATGGGTTATTTTGATGGGTTCCGAACAGAGTTAATACATATTAGAGCTGGTATGCTAGCAAGCTGCAAGGACTTCCAACATTTCTTTGGAGTCTCATATAGAAGAAGGATCACCTTACACTTCTTCAACATGACCAACATCCTCATCAAAGATAGAGGATATAGATATAGAGATAGAGATATAGAAAGATAGAGATATAGAAAACTGGTCTTTAAATTGTCTCCTGAAGTCTGGGAAGCTGAACAACTGGCCCCAGTTTAATTTGAATTATTTTTTGCTTAGTATCAATCCTTGATGCAAACTCTTAGCTGGCATTTCTGGGCTGTTTGGCTCCTGACCGCAGATCTATGTGTTCCTAAGAGAAAATTCACTCCTGTCTTATACCACAGGGTCCTCTATTTTGGCATCCCAGTTGCCACCTCCTGGAATAGGACAGCCCTCCTTTAGCTAGATAGCTAATTAGCAGCTGGAGGGAAAAATCCTTTTAGCAGTAGAGCAGGTTATTCCCATAAGGTATGGGCCAGTAAGTAGCCCATTCGGTTCTAGGTTAATCAAAAAACTCTACTCACCTGAGCAGATGGAACCATTTATGGACCTTAGTTCCCTTTATATCCCCAGCTGCAACTCATACTGAAAGGCTGTTGCCCACGTGACAACTAGATCTGAGCTATGTAGTTGGGCAAATTTTATTTATTTATTTTTTATTTCAAAGTATTACATGGGTACAAATGTTTTCGTTATAAGGATCACTTTCGTAATGCTTAAGTCAAGGTTATAAGTCTGCCTGTCACTCAGATAGAGATCATTGTACCCATTAGGTAGGACTTCACCCAGTCTCTCCTCCCCCTCCTCCCTGATTGATTTCCATTTAGTTATACTTCCCTGTATGCATGTGTGCTCCTTGGTTGCTTCCAATGTAATAGTGAGTACATGTGGTGTTTACTTTTCCATTCTTTACATATTTCACTTAGGAGAATGCTCTCCAGTTCCACCCAGATTGTTGCAAAAGGCATTAAGTCATCCTTCTTCATGGCTGAGTAGTATTCCATGGTATACATATACCAAATTTTGTTAATCCACTCATTAATTGATGGGCATTTGGTTTGAGTCTGCATCTTTGCAATTGCGAATTGTGCTGCAATAAACATCCAAGTGCAAGTGATTTATTGATAAAATGACTTCATTCCCTTTGTGTAAATACCCAGTAGTGGTATTGTGGATCAAATGGTAGGTATACATTTATTTCTTTGAGGAATCTTCATACTGTTTTCCACAGAGGTTGTACCAATCTGCAGTCCCACCAAGAGTGTACAAATGTTCCTTTCTCTCTTCATCCATGCCAGCATCTATTGTTCTTGGACTTTTTAAAAAATTCCATTCTAACTGGGGTAAGGTGATATCTCATTGTGGTTTTAATTTGAATTTCCCTGATAATTAATGATGAACGTTTTTTCATATATTTGTTGGTCATGTGTCTATCTTCTTTTGAAAAGCTGCTGTTCATATCTTTGGACAAATTTTTTAAGGTTCTGTTATATTGGGAGGGATGATAAGGCAAATGGTTGGTGGAGGGAAAGGAAAGAGAGGGGGTTCAGGTGATCAATGAGTAAGGCACATATCATTTACAGAGTTAAGAGGAATGCTATGGTTCAAGAAAAAAAGGCAGATTAGGCAAGGGTGTAAGTATGAAGGGATAAAAATTGAGGGCAAAAACTAAACAATGAATATTGCTTTTTCCTCATTGTTGGTATTTACAATGACCTCTGGGTAAATCAGTGGTCCAGTTATATAGCTGGGCTTTCCTGATGTTTCCATTCTCCTTCTTTTGCTCTGGCGGATTCTAGCCTCAGTCACCATTGGCCGGGTGACCTCAAGTCCCCTGTCCCTAGGCTTAAGAATCTTTGGGCAGACCAAATGGAACATTCATGTGCAATGTTGGTGATATAAATCAAGTGGGGAAAAATCTATTTTGGTGCGGTCATCGTGTCAACTCTTACTATTTCAGTTCAGCATGGCCACATGTATAAATCTCCTTTAAGGAACCAGAAAAGCAATATGTGAAATAACATTTCTAAGAGGCATGGTCACTTGCTTCTATTAATAATTACTACTTGCAAAGCCTGGAAGTGCTTAAGATGTTCATATTTTTGAACGATTGACTGGCTCCTTTATTTATACATATAAGAAAAAAAGCCAAGTGGGGAGAGGAAATCGTCTGTTGCTGCAGAAACGTGAAAGTCACATTTTTGGCACTATTCCCTGGTTGATGTCATTCTGGGGAATGTGCTAAAGGCCATGATTTTCCAGAGGGAGCAGATCTTTTTTTTCATAGCCAGCTGTTTGTGGGCACTTATTTCCCCCTCTGAAGTCAGGCCAAAATCAAGCTGGGCCTTCTTCTGTCTTGTTTGGCAGTACCAGGCCAAGCCCACTTTGAAGCAGGAGTCCACAATCTTTGCTGTTCCCTGTGCCCAGCCACACCTGTGCACTTTTTATACCTTCTGAATCTCCTCTTCAGGGGCCTCTCAGGTGCTTGGCCTTTGCTCATGCTGCCGGGAAGGTTGGGTTTCCCCTGCTATGTGGAAGCACTAAGGGCTTCCAGGGATGTGTGTGTATAAGGGCCATCCCTGAACTGACTCCTAAGGTAGACCACAATACAGTGAGGGTTGGGGCTTGGACCCAGCTGTTCTTATTCCCTCTTACTTCCTAAATGGTCCCAAAGCAAAATGGGCTACAGAACCCATTGCTATCTGAGAGTAGTCCCTACCCCATACCCCTTCTTCCTTCGCCTAATCTGGTCTTGGTGCTCCTATATGGAGCTGCCCAGAGACTCTTTAGGAGCCACATAACATGGTCTTCAGGACTTTATTTGGATCCATCTAGCATAAAAGAAAGAGCTCTTTGCATTATGAAATTGGCTAGCAGTTCAGTTTGGGCCCCACAAGATCATATGCCTAGTTTCTCACTAGTTCCCCCACCCCCTCAACACATAGGCAGACCCATGAAAATGAGGATAATTCCCACCTCCATGTCTTTACTCTCACCATATTGAACACCATATTGTGCCTTGCACAAAAGTCATCACTGGATCCCTATTGTACCTTCATCAGGTTCAGGCATCTCTGCTTAGCTTTTAAGGCCTTCCAAGACTTGACTCCAACTTTCATCTTCTACTATTCCTAACACTCATTCTTTACCCTATTTGTAGCCATTTAATTTATCTCATAAATGAAAGGCTGATTCAGAACTATTAGTGCTCTAATGGAGGCATTTATACGAAGTTTAGTCATGGCCTAAATGAAGATGTGATCAATTGTGCTCTGGGGAGTGAGAGAAGCTCTCAGAGATGTGATGAGGTTTAAAGCTGGGTCTCAAAGGTTCAAAAGGAGTCCACCAGAAAAATATGGTTCAATGAAAAGGAGAAGGGTAGTTTTCTGGGTGTCTTCAGGGCCCTGATCCTTCTCTTGAGGGTGGTGGCTAAAGCTTTCCTTACAGCCTCATTATCCCTGAATCCTGCCATAAACTTCCTTGGGACCAACCACATCAGGAGCTCAAACTCAGAGAAAGGAGGCCAGCTTGGAACCATATCTCATAGAGCATCATCAGTATGGGACAATTCTTTAGAACAGTGATTCCAACCTTTTAGGCACCGGGGGCTGGTTTCATGCCAGGTAATTTTTACACAGATGGGGGAGAGGAGATGGTTTCAGGATGATTCAAATGCATTACATTTATTGTGCACTTTATTTCTATTATTATTACATTGTCACTTGCAACTCACTGATAGGGTTTTGACATGAGTCTGCAAGCAATTTATTTATTTTATTTACTTTAAATTTTTTTATTTCACCATATTACAGGGGTACAAATGTTTAGGTTACATATGTTGCCTTTGCCCCACCCAAGTCAGAGCTTCAAGCGTGTCTATCTCTCAGATGTTGTGCACTGCACCCATTAAGTGTCAATATACCCATCTCCTCCTCTCCCTTCCCACCTGCCTCACACCCAATGAATGTTACTACTATATGCACACTTAAGTGTTGGTCAGTTAAGTCAGTTAATACCAATTTGATGGTGAGTACATATGGTGCTTGTTTTCCATTCTTGTGATACTTCACTTAGCAGAATGGCCTCCAGCTCTATCCAGGATAATGCAAGAGGTGCTAGATCACCATTGTTTTTTGTGGCTGAGTAGAACTCCATGGTATACATATACCACATTTTATTAATACACTCATGTATTCATGGGCACTTGTGTTGTTTCCACATCTTTGTGGAATTGTGAATTGTGCTGCTATAAAAGATTTTTTGAACTAAATGATAAAGGAGACACAAGTTATCAAAATCAGTGGGACACAGCTAAAGCAGTCCTGAGAGGAAAATTTATATTCACAAATGCCTACATCCAAAGGACAGAAAGATACAAAACAACAATCTAATGAATTGTCTCAAAGAATTGGAAAATGATGAGCAAACCAATCCTAAATCCAGCATAAGAAAAGAAATAACCAAGATCAGAGCAGAACTAAGTGAAATTGAGAACAAAAAAACTATACAGAAGATTAATAAAACAAAAAATTGGTTCTTTGAAAAAATAAACAAAATTGACATGCCTCTTGCTAGATTAACAAGAAACAGAAAAGAAAGAACTCTAATAAGCTTCATCAGGAATGAAAAAGGAGAAATAACAACTGATAACATGGAAATACAAAATATCATCTATGGATACTATAAAAATGTATATGCACATAAACTGGAAAATGTGGTGGAAATGGACAAATTCTTAGACACACACACCTTCCCTAGGCTCAATCAGGAAGATAGCAGTCCTGAACAGACCAATACCAAGTACCAAATTTTAAGCAGCAATAAAAAAACTTTCCTAAGAAGAAAAGTCCTGGACCAGATGGTTTCACATCAGAATTTGACCAGACCTACAAAGAAGAACTGGTGCCTATCATGCAGAAATTATTCCACAGCATTGAGAAGGAAGGAATTCTCCCTAACACATTTTATGAAGCCAACATCACCCTGATACCAAAACCAGGAAAAGATGCAACAAAAAAGAAAACTAATGACCAACATCCCTTATGAATATATATGCAAAAATTCTCAAGAAAATCCTAGCAAACCGAATTCAGGTGCTTATCAAAAAAATCATCCATCACGACCAAGTGGGCTTCATCCCAGAGATGCGGGGATGGTTCCACATATGCAAATCTATGAATGTAATTTACCACATAAATAGAAGCAAAAACAAAGACCATACAATCCTCTCAATAGACGCAGAAAAAAGCATTTGACAAAATTCAGCACACTTTTATGATAAGAACACTTAACAAAATAGGCATAGACAGGACTTACCTAAAAACAATACAAGCCATATATGACAAACCCACAGCCAACATCGTACTGAATGGGGAAAAATTGAAAGCATTCCTGCTTAGAACTGGCACCAGACAAGGTTGCCCTCTATCACCGCTTCTATTCAACATAGTGCTGGAAGTCCTAGCCAGAGCAATCGGACAAGAGAAGGAAATCAAGGGAATCCCTATGGGGGCAGGAGAGGTCAAACTATCGCTCTTTGCTGATAATATGATCTTATATCTAGAAAACTCCAAAGATTCTGCCATGAGACTACTGGAATTGATAAATAAATACAGCAAAGTCTCAGGTTATAAAATTGATGTACAGAAATCAGTAGCATTCCTATACACCAACAACAGTCAAATGGAGAACCAAATCAAAGACTCAATACCCTTCACAATAGCAACAAAGAAAATAAAGTATCTCGGAATATATTTAACTAAGGAGGTGAAATACCTCTACAGGGAGAACTACGAAACACTGAGAAAGGAAATAGCAGGGGATGTAAACAGGTGGAAATCCATGTGATGTTCATGGGTCAGCACAATCGACATTGTTAAAATGTCAATACTACCAAAAGTGATCTACTGATTCAAGCAATTGGTTGATTATAGTCTCTGTATAGTCAAAGATCTCTGTTAATGATAATCTGTATTTGCAGCTGCTCTCCAGTGCCTCAGCTCCACCTCAGACCATCAGGCATTAGATTCTCGTAAGGAGTGCACAACCTAAATCCTGCGCATGCATGGTTTACAGAAGGGTTTTTGCTCGTATGAAAATCTAATGCCGCCACTGCTCTGACAGGAGGTGGAGCTCAGGTGGTGATGTGAGTGATGGGGAGTGGCTGTAAATTCAGATGAAGCTTCGCTTGCTCACCCACCACTCACTTCCTGCTGTGCAGCCTGGATCCTAACAGGCCATGGACCAGTACCGGTCCATGGCCCAGGGACTGGGGACTGCAGCCTTAGAGAATCATTTATTTTACTGATGAGGAATCTGAAATCCTAAAATGTGAAGGGAACTGCCCAAGGCGAAGTAGCTAGTTAGTAGCAGAGGTAAAACTAGAGGTAGAAGGACTCCTCGACTCTCATTCTAGGACTCTTTCCAGTAGGTTGCTTTGTGGCCTTAGCATGTCCCAATTGCCCTTTTTATCTTCTCCTATGAGCAATCTCATCACCCTCAATTTGCTCAGGGGTGGTTCCCTTTTAATTCTAGGCAGCAGTGTATGTTGCCACTGGATCTTCGTGTGACTTTAGGAAAATTCCATTCCTTCTCTGGGCCTTGGTTCTTAGTTTCCCTATCTAAAAATGAGTGGGAGTTAATGAATAGGTTTTTATATCTAGGCCTTATTGAGAGGGGCACATAGCCACTAGTTTGTATAGGAGCTTCACCTTTTTGTATATTTGCTGGAGTGGAGTACAGAGATATGAATGGGGCTGCCAGAAAGTGGTGACAGCATCATGGGCACTGAGACTTTGAAGGCTTCCTACTGGCTTGGAAACAGATATATACTCCAAGTGTAGTCTTCTTATTTTTAGTGCCATAAAACTGAGGCCTGAGCTGGGGATGGGGATAATTCTCACAGAAAGTTAGTCAGTATCTGAGTCTGAAACTCACGTCTTCTGACTCTAAGCCCAGTACTCCCTATGCATCCACAGAGCCTCATTGAGCTGGTTATGTCCTGGCCAGGGAAGTTCCCAAAATACTAAGAGCCCAGGAGTCTGTTACAAATAGAGTTCAGTTGCAATACAGGCCAGAGTGTTTGTAGATGACTATTATGAGGGAGGACAGTCCAGAGCTTTGAGGGAAGGGAAAGGGTGAAGTTGCCTCCTAGACCCCATTTGGGTGTTTTGGAGATTTCCTTGGGCCTGAGCCTCAAGACATGTCGGGGCTCATGGACTGTTTATCTTCACTTTCCTCCCTTTTGATCACTGCCTGATCATACTGTTTCTCCTTCCATCTCTTCTTGCCTCCATTTCTAGCCCACCCCCATCTACTCACAGATATTGTCAATCTCTGGGCTGGTTTACCTTCACTTTTTCCACCGCCCCTTTATATTCACTTTAAAAGGAGCAAAACATTTCAAAAACCACTTTTGCATTTGCTTTTAATTTCATGCTGTTTGAAATTAATTGATTTTGTGCTCTCACAGAATGCTCTGCTAGAGAAAGGAGACTGCTAAAGGTCAGCTTCTTTCTTTTTAGAAAAGAACTTGGCTTATTCTATATAGGCAACCTCTCACTCATCATTATACTTACCAACACCTTTTATTATTTGGGTTGATTCAAGTGGATTTCAAGCTATTGGTGCTTCCTCCCTGTGGGTGGAGCAGGTGCTCTTTTTGTAAGGTGGCAGAGATCAGGCATTTAGTTTTGGACATGTTGAATTTGAGAAGTCTATTAAACATCTGAATGGAAATGTTGAATAGGCAATTGGATATATGAATCTGGAATTTTAGAAACAGTTTTGGCTAGAGATATAATTTTGGAGTCTTTGGCAAATAGATGGCATTTTAAGCCATCAAAACTGATGGGATAAATTAAAGACTAAATGTATAGAGAAAAGAGAGTTCTGTGAAACTTCTGAGGCCCTAATTTTTTTCAAGGGGCTGAGAAGCAATGGAAACTGGGCTCATCTCCTGGCAGGAAGCAGCTTTGTTCTTTTCTCCAGATTGTTATTTGATTTCTAAGCATGGTGCAGTGGAAAGAGCTAGGTTCATTATATTCCTTGGGTAAAGTCACCCATGAGCTTTGGTTCTCAGTTTTCTTGCCTGTATAATGAGAGTGTTGGATGGGATGATGTTATGTTGTAAAATGGTTTATCTTACAGAATTTCTGTTAATGGAATTGGCAAAACTCTGCTATTATGTGCTATGTTGTAGGATGACAAGTATGTGAAGGTACTTTATAAAGTGAGAAATCCGCTGCAAATGATAACTGCCATTGTTATGGTTATGTCCTACTTTATTTGTGGGATGTTGATGTGTAAAGACCACTGACCTGTGTATTAAGCACATCTAGGTTCCTCTCCTAGGTCGAGCTCTGAGTCACTGTGTAATCTTGAATATGACCCTTCCCTTTTCTGGTCCTCAGTTTTCACATTTATAAAGTGAGGGGCTTTGGTATTTGCTACTGATTTGCAATATGTTTAAAAGCAGAGAAACCTATTTTAAAAGTGAAATCAATTTAATTCCTTTGGTTTAGAAAGCAGGTTGAATGTGTGTGGGGGGTGGAGGGTCAGGTCACCTCAGAGGCAACCCTTAAGCCACTTCTGGAACCCCAGGACATCAAGTAATGTAGTTTGGCCCTCAACTAACTGAGCTCTCAAGGTCCTTTCAGTTCTGACTCTGTGTTTGAGGGTTCCCTTGGTATCAGGGTTTTTCTTTAAATCTTTAAATTATTTATTTATTTTTTTTTTATTTCAGCATATTATGAGGGTACAGATGTTTAGGTTACGTATGTTGCCCTTACCCCCCTCCCCCCACCCCCCGAGTCCGAGTTTTAAGCATGTCCATCTCTTGGATGCATTTATTTATTTTTGAGACAAAGTCTCGCTCTGTAGCCTGGGCTAGAGTGCCATAGCATCAGCCTAGCTCACAGCAACCTCAAACTCTTGGGCTCAAGCAATCCTCCTGCCTCAGCCTCCCAAGTAGCTGGAACTACAGCTGTGTGCCACCATGCCCGGCTAACCTTTTAAAATATTTTTAGTTGCCCAGCTAATTTCTTTCTATTCTTTTAGTAGAGATGTGGTCTCACTCTTGCTCAGGCTGGTCTCGAACTCCTGACCTCAAGCGATCCTCTCACTTAGGCCTCCCAGAGTGCTAGGATTACAGGTGTGAGCCACCAGGCCTTGCTGGTATCAGTTTGTTGATCAGTTTTCTAATCCAGGGGTCAGCAAACTTTTTCAGTAAAGAACCATAGAGTAAATATATTACACTTTGTGGGCCACTGTGGTCTCTGTCACCACTGCTACTGCCTCCTCTTCCTCCTTTTACTTCTAAAATCCCATTAAGAATGTGAAAAAACATTCCTAGCTCATGGGCAGTACAAAAACAGGCCATGAACAAAATCCAACTTGTGGACCATAGGTTGCCAACCCCTGGATAATCTATGGTGTGACCCCCGGCACCAAGCCCCCTGCACACATGACAGGGCACACAGTGGGGAGAATGTAGGCCATCCTCATCCGCAGCAGGGCCTATGTATAGCCTGTAGTTTCCAAACAGCTCTTAGTTGGGCCTGGAGGTGGGGGTAGGTACTGGTCACAGGTGGAACCTGAGCCTCAGGCCCATCTGGGGCCCTACTTGAAGCAAGCTAGCTCCCCCTCCCCCACAATATCCTTTACTGAACTGGGCCATTTCATGTGCACATAGCCTCAGGGAAGGCACAGCTAGCAACAGTGGCCCAAACTGGCTCAGGGCCAAGAAGGGTGGCTCTTTGTTGCAGACACAGCTGTGAAGGGGTGGGGGCCAAGGGGATCATCCAAACATCAGAGTCCAGGCAGAGAGGAGAGGAGGCCTAATTGGGATCAGATGTCTCTGCAGAGCAATAACACTGCCACCTGGTTATGAGCATCTTAGTTTTGCAGAACCCAAAGGGCTTTTCCAGACAGCATTTAATTCATCTTCACTGCACCCTTGGGAGGGAAGAAAGAAAAGGAGGAGGTTTAGCTGTGGTGGTGGAGAAAGAGTTCTGGCTTAGGAGTCAGGAGCCACAGCTTGGTCACTGACTTGTGGGGTAAACTTGAACAAGTCTCTTTCTCACTCTGGACCTCATTTTTCAAGTGGTAAAATTGGACTATATCAGTGATCAGTGGTTCTTGAAGTGTGATTCCTCAGACCACCAGCAGCAGTAACACACATGAACTTGTTAGAAATACCAATTCTCAGGCTTTATCCCTGACCAAGTGAACCAAACACTCTGGTGATGGGGCCCAGAAATGTGTGTTTTAACAAGCTCTCTAGGCAAGCAGAACCACTAGACTGGAATCATCTAAGGCCTAGCCAGCTTTGATTCTCTGATTGTGTAAGATAATGAATGTAAAAATCCATTTTACACTGTGCCCTCACATTTCAGGGATGATGGTGGTAATGATGATGATGATGATGATGATGATAATGATAAAATGATGCTCCTGTTGCCTTTATGCCATACCTCAGCAGCCAGGTTCATTCCCTAAGCCTTTCACCCCTCATCCTCTATAGAGTTTCTCGCAAGCCCCATAAGACAGAGAGATACTCTCAGGAGCTTATATACTGTGTGCATAGGTAAGTTAGATAAGGCAAGCTGTTCCAGATGGCTGAAAGAGAAGAAGTCACAAGACAACCCTTGAAGGGCCAGAGAACAAGCATAGCCAGTGTCAGAGACTCAGGGGGAGGGCAAGCTCACTGTGGGCTGTAGGGATGTGGCATTGGAAAGAATATCTAGTATTAGTGGTGGCAGTGGTAGGGTCTTGAGTTGGGTCTTGAAGAATGAGGAGGATTTAAACACTTTCCAGGAAGGTGGGAGGACATTAGAAGACACAAAAATGTGAAGGAGAGGCACAAAGGCAGAAAAAGGCATATGGCCTCAGGTTGTTATAGTATTAAAACTGGAAGGATCCTTATGTTTATCCAGGGTTCTGGGTGATTCTGTGGGTGCTGGCTGTCACTCCAGACATTTTCCTTCCCACTCTGGAAAATATATTGTAAATAAAGTGAATATGGGTGACATTATGTGGAGGACCTAGACTCTGTTCTAGAATATAAAAATTAAGTCATTCAAAAAACATTTATACTTTAATTTAGTAGCAAATTGATTTTGACACAGTTCCCAAGTAATCTCAACACTCCCGACATTATGGTTGAATAAATGACTTATATAAGGTCACCAAGAAAGTTAATGACTGAGCTGGGACTGGAACCAAGTTCTTCTGACTTCTAGTCCAGTGTGTTTCCCTTGTAATCTCTGTTTGCCTTGAGGCTTCTGGAATGGAGCAGTTTGGCCAAAATACAGAGTTTAGAGGGCATATATTGGAAGTACAGTTGGAAGGAGGGTAGGGCAAGACTGTAGATAACTTGGAGTGGCAGGCTGAAGCTTTCAATTTTTTTCCTATAGGTAATGGGATGCTGCTGAAGGTTCTGGAGCTGAGGTGTGGCATTACCTACAATTTAGGAAGGTTACTCTAATGGGGTGATGCAGCAGCACCTGGTGGACTGGAGTAGAAGAGTACTTAGAAGGAGCAAAGCAACTAAGAAGTAGGCCCAAACGTAGGCTGCAAATGCCACAGACCCACTCCCCCTTCCCATGCCATGAATACATTTGTATTTTTAACAGAAGAAATAATTTAGCTGTAAAACTCAGCATTTCTTCTGGGATTTCAGCCATTAGTGATGGGGATATTTGGGAGCTGGAACATTCCTGGCCCTGGAACATAATGCTGTGGAGATCTACTCCCTGGACTTCACTTAGACCAGCTCTTGCTAAGGCTCAGTGCTGCTTTCTGCTCTCTGGTTTCATTTTGCTCTCAGGTTTCTATGTACTATGAGCCCAGGACCCAGAGTTTAGGGAGTACCTGGCTCCTCCTTTTACTGCTCTCACTAAGCCCCAGCCCTAGAGTCTGCTTGTACATGTCACTTGTTGCATCACCCAGTCAGCTCCAGAGACCCGAGCTATAACAAAAGGCTTCATAGTTTACAGCTTCTAAAGCTCATTCACACTCATTATCTCATTCAGTTTTCACAACAGCCCTCTGAGGTGGGCAGGGCTTATTATGCTCATAATTTAATGGGATGAAACTGAAAACCAGAGTGTGAGAAGCAACTTATCATGCAGCCAGTGAGTGGCACAGTTCACTTCTTCTGCCTTCCTGGCAGTATTCCATGCTTCCACTTGTGCTCTTGGGGTTGTGGTGGTCGTTTTTATGAGCATACTAGAAATCCTCTCGGATTTCAGACAGGGCCCCAGCTGGGGTATGGAAGGAAAAAGTCAGGAGGCCATATTTTTCTTCATTTCCAGTTCGAACCCCTTCCCTTAAGACCATGCTGCCTCCCTGGACCTTGGTGGAAAAACACTTGGCCCTGACCACCCACAGCTTTGTACTCCTGCCTGTCTTATGACAGTAATACTTTTGGGGAGAATGTGTCATCTTTGCCTGCAGCCTGCCATGTTTCCCTTTTGCCACCCTTTCCCCTCACCCTGGGTCGCTGGAGCAAAGGTACAACCAAGGGGCTCTCCTTCCCTGGGCTATGGCAAGTGGTGAGGCTCACAACCCCGGATCTTCCTTGGGCAGTACAAAAAGCCAATCATTGACTCAGAGACCAGGTCAGCACTACACACAGACAGCCTTTAAAATATGGATGGCACAGGGTCTTTGGCTGAAGCTGCGTTGGCTGGTCCTTTCCAGGGTTCTGACTCTATCCTCAGTGTGAGCCAAAGGCAACACCAACCAGAGTAGCATCAGCCCGGCTTTCAGAGTTCATACAATGTCATGCTGTCTAGATTTTCATCATGAATGTTCCTGAGACTCAAATGCAAAGGGAATTGGGTTGATTTCAACTGGAAAATATTCCTGCCATCTCAACATTCTCTGGAATAACCTGCTTGCAGCTGTCACGGGGCAGCCTCCTCCCTGTAGTGCGTGGCTTTTCCAAGGCTCAAGCTCCAGGGATCTGGAGGGGAAGAGGAGGAGGGGACCAGATTCTGTACTGCCCCTCCCCACCCCCAAGCCTGGCTGGTGCTCACATTTTTCAGGCCTGGAATTGGGTCTCTGGGGTTGGGGTTGGGGGTAGGGAAGAGGGGTTCATGGAACAGGCCCCTGCTGGGTGGATCCCTGCTTACAGCTGGTTGCATTTCTTTAACTGATTGGCTTCCAATAGGGAGAAGTCATCTTCTAATGGAGAAACATATTCCCCTGGACAGAGACTTTAGCTGGCTGATGGTCCAGAGATCTGGGTTCAGGCCCCAGATCTGCCATCAACTTGTACTGTGGCTTTAGGCAAGTCAGTTATCACCTCTCTGTGCCTCAGCCCCTTCCATTTAAAGTGGAACTACTAATACCTGCTGCTCACATCTAGGTAGTAAGAACAACATGTGGGGGACATTGATAAATGTGCTAGGGGAAATGAAGGGATGTTAGGAATTTATTCTTATCTCCTTCAGACCCAGGGAATTAAACTAGTTGCTCTTCTTTCTTTTACCACTGTCCCATGGTGTTGGTAGAATGTTAGAGTATGGGAAAGTCTCCAGAGATTCAGATGGTCAGAGGACAAGGGGAAAAATCATAGTGTAAGCAGTGACATAATCTGATATGAAAGTGGGATACCCTAAAATCTTATCAAGTAGATATTGATAGCAAGATGGAAGCAAAGTCCTGTGATGATGGGAAATAAGATGTTGGGATCAGGAGTGATATTTGGGGTGTCACGAAGGTGGAGAGTGCCAAGGACAAATTTTATTGCCTCTTACCCTTGTGCCCTGGACTGGTGCTAATTCTACTCTAGACATTGCCTTTGTTAGTTGCCTGGGTTGTTAGGCCTACCTTTGGTAATATCCAAATTCCTGA
Source organism: Indri indri (assembly GCA_004363605.1). Taxonomy (NCBI): domain Eukaryota; kingdom Metazoa; phylum Chordata; class Mammalia; order Primates; family Indriidae; genus Indri; species Indri indri. Next base: position 9,604 of record RJWJ010015221.1, on the reverse strand, counting down.
TTTCTTTGGATCAGGGTAGTACTTGGGCTACATATGTCTGGGAGGGGGTGTCAGAAAGTACAGGGAGCAAACAGCCTCTTCCCTGGGATCATAGCTCATTTTGGTTCCACGTGTGCTCTGGTGTTCCTATGTCTGACTTACTGGCCTCCTGAGATCTAGAAATCTGCTTTCCAATGTAGTAGCCACTAGCCAGATGAACAGCTCTGCATTGCTCATGAAAGGCCTGGAAAACAGTGTGGATGGTTTAGGGAAGCCCAGCCCTTCTGTGCTACCTCAGAGCTCATGTCCTCCTGAGAGTAGAGTAAGGTGCTCATCCTCTACAAGGGCTCTTTTATGGGTCTTTGAAATAAAAGAAACAAAGAAAAAAAACCTGGGAGAGTGTGACTGGATAAGGCTTCTTATTATCTGGTGAGCACACAATTACAATGATCCTAAACCCATAGGTTGTCCTTGTGCCTCCTGTATCATAGCCTTTTGTACCTTGGAAAGAGCATTCACAGCCATTCTTTCACTTGAATCTCCCTAATACTGTGGAGGGAAATACAACAGAAGTTATCATATTTATATGACACACAAAGAAATTGAGGCTCCCCAAAGTAAAGTGATGGGTAAAGGACCTCTAATTATTAACCAATAGTGTTAGGCTAAGAATGGAAAAAGCCTGGATAGCATTCTTGACTCCTTTCCCTCTATATCCAGTCATCCACCAAGTTTGGATGATTCTTTGTCCTACCTCGTTCTTAGTCAGTCAACTTTTTCCATCATCATTGTCATCACTGTAGCCCAAGTCCTCCAATCCATCTTCCACTTAGCAGTCAGAGTAGTCTTTCTAACATGTAAAGCTGAATATAACACTCTCCTGTGTTAAACCCTTCCAATTGCTCTTACGATAAAGAACAAACTCTTGAATCTAGCCTATACAACTCTGTACAGTCTGTTTAGCTTAGCTCTCCACTCCTACCTTTTCCCACTTCTTCCTTTCACTATGCTCTTCAATAACTCTGAAATTTTTCAGGTCTTTTAAGATTCTTGGCTTTCTTCTGACTGTTCTGTGCACTTCTATTCTCTCTGTCAACCATACTCCATTTCCCATTCAACTTGGCAAGCTTGTATTTGTCTTTCAAGCTCTCTCTCCAGCATTACCTTCTCAGGGAGCCTTCCCCTGAGCTCCCTTCCTATCTAGGCTGAGTTGGGTGCCCCTTCTCTTAACTTCCATGGCACCAAGGACTTGTTTGTTAATATAGCTGTTGTTATGCTATATTATAATCATCTGCTGACTTGTCTTTTCCAGTAGATTGTGAGTTACATAAAATTAAGAACCAATAGATGCTATTCTTATATGTACACTTATGTGATGTTCAGTCACTCCAATTTGATGGTGAGTACATGTGGTGCTTGTTTTTCCATTCTTGGGATACTTCGCTTAGTAGAATGCGTTCCAACCCTATCCAGGAGTATACAAGAGGTGCTATATCACCATTGTTTCTTAAAGCTGAATAGTACTCCATGGTATACATATACCACATTTTACTTATCCACTCATGTATTGATGGACACTTGGGCTGTTTCCACACCTTTGCAATTGTGAGGGAGGGGGAGGGGGAAGGGGCGAGGAGGAGGAGGGGATGGATATATGCATACACAAAGGGTGCAGTGCGCACCCTCCGAGAGATGGACATGCTTGGGACTGGGACTTGGGGGGAAGGGGGGGCAAGGGCATCACACATAACCTAAACACCTGTACCCCTATAAACAACAAACAATAAAAAAAAATAAAAATAAAAATAAAAATAAAATAAAATAAAATAAAAAATAAAAAAAAAACCATGTCAATTTTAACTCTCCACCATGCCTCTAATACCTAGCACAGGGCTGGCACATAATGGGGGTCTATAGATATTTCTTGATGAATGAATGCATGAACTAATGGAAGAATAAATGAGTGATGGATCCCATGTCACTCACCATGGAACCTAGTGGTCTTTCTACTTGGAAGAAACATATCTGAATACAAAGATAGTCATTTAGTTTTCAGATTACCATTTTCGGTGAATATTTAGGACATGTTTGCTACTTACAGGATCTTAATCCTGGAGAAATGGGCCTGGCATCTGCTGTGTGTTAGGCACACCACTAAATGATCTACATATAATGTATTCATTCCTTCATTCCTTCATCAGTTTATCTTGAGTACCTACTCTATGCCAGCAGAAACTATTGTGATTCTTATTTTACTGATTAGGAAAATGGAAATCACAGAGGCTAAATCGCTTGCCCAAGGCCACATAGCTATTAAGTGGTGGAGCTGGGATTTGAAACTAAGCTTATATGACTTTAAAACATACATGCTATATTGCACTGACTCAAACCATGGTTTCTTGAGAACATGACTTGCTTCCCTATTCTCCACATTATAGGGTACACAAGAGCAATTAATACTTTTAAATAATGATGCTATAAATGGCTCCTTAAGGCAATAGCTTTTCAGGGAATTATATAATAGATTTCCAGAATGTGGTAAATTTCTCTGCACTGCCTCATCTTAGTCCTCTTCTCTAGGTAGCTTAAATATGCATCCATAATGAAACTGGATAGCTACATGCAGAAGAATGAAACTGGATCCCCACCTCTCACCTCTCACAAAAATCAATTCAAGATGGATAACAGACTTAAACCTAAGGAATGAAACCTTAAGAATTCTAAATGAAGATGTTGGGAAGACCCTTTCAGACATTGGCCTAGGCAAGGAATTCTTGAAGAAGACTCCCAAAGCAATCACCACAGCAACAAAAATAAATAAATGGGATCCAATCAAATTAAAAAGCTTTTGCACAGCCAAGGAAACTATCATTAGAGAGAATAGACAGCCTACAGGATGGGAGAAAATATTTGCTCTTCACATATCTGATAAAGGGCTGATAACAAGAATCTATCTAGAACTTAAAAAAATCAAGAAGAAAAAATCAAACAACCCACTCAATAAATGGGCAAAGGAAATGAGAAACTTTTCAAAAGAAGTCAGAATAATGGCCAGCAAACATATAAAAAATTGCTCAACATCTCTAATCGTTAGAGAAATGCAAATCAAAACTATAAGATATCACCTAACCACAGTGAGATTGGCGTCTATCAAAAAATTCCCAAACAACAAATGCTGGCATGGATGTGGAGAGACAGGAACACTCTTACACTGCTGGTGGGACTGAAAATTAGTGCAACCTCTGTGGAAAAGAATTTGGAGATACCTCGAAGAGCCAAAAATAGAAATACCATTCGATTCAGCAATAGCACTATTAGGCATCTACCCAAAAGAGCAAAAGATATTCTATAATAAAGACATCTGCTCCTGAGTGTTTATGGCAGCACAATTCACTATTGCAAGGATGTGGAAACAACCCAAGTACCTGTCACTTCATGAGTGGATTATTAAAATTTGGTGTATGTATACAATGGAATATTACTCAATTATAAGAAATGACAGTGATCTAGCACCTCTTATATTTTCCTGGATTGAACTTGAGCCCATTATCCGAAGTGAGGTATCACAAGATCGGAAGAATGGGCTCCACTTGTATTTGCCATCAAATTGGCATTAACTGATTAACACTATGTTGCTCACATGGTAGTAATATTCTCCAGGGATTAGGGAGATGGGGGGGGGAACTCACAACTAAAGGACATGGTGAGCATTGTATAGGGGAAGGGCATACCTCTAACCCTCACTTGGTGAGACAAAGACATAAAATGTAACCAAAATGTTTGTACCCTCATAATACCCTGAAATAAAAATAAAAATAAATAAATAATAAAAATAAAAAGTGAGAAAACAACACAAACAGACATTTTTCAAAAGAAGATATACAAATGTTCAACACACATATGAGAAAGATGCTCAACATCACTAATCATCAAAGAAATGCAAATAAAACCATGATGAGATACCATCTTACTCCAGTCAGAATGGCCATCATTAAAAATCAAAAAGCAATAAATGTTGGCACGGAGGTAGTGAAAAGGGAATGCTTATACACTGTTGGTAGGAAAGTAAATTAGTACAACTTCTGTGAAAAGCAGTATGGAGATTTCTCAAATACCTAAAAATAGATCTACCATTCAATCCAGCAATCCCACTACTGGGTATCTACCCAAAGGAAAAGCAGTCATTATATCAAGACGATATCTGCACTTATATGTTTATTGCAGTGCAATTCATAGTATCAAAAATATGGAATCATCCTAAGTGTCTACCAACTGATGAGTAGATAAAGAAAATATGGTATATACATACCATGGAATACTACTCAGACATAAAAAAGAACGATAATGTCTTCTGCAGCAACCTGGATGGAACTAGAAGCCATTATCCTAAGTGAAGTAATTCAGGAATAGAAATCCAAATACCGCATGTTCTCACTTATAAGTTGGAGTTAAACTATTGGTATACATGGTCATACAAAGTGGATTAATAGACATTGGAGACTCCAAAGATGAGAGGGTGAAAGGGGGGTGAGGGATGAAAAATTACCTATGTGGTACAATGTACACTATTCTGCTGATGAGTACACTAAAAGCCCAGATGTTACTGCTATACGATATACCCATGTAACGTAATTGCATTTGTACCCACTAAATGTATTGAAATAAAAAAGAAAAAGAAAAAAAATAGGCATCCATAATGGAGGCCAGTATAGGAAAAAGCTAGTGCAATGGATTCCATGTCAAGTTTGAACCCAATCTGTGGGGCAGCTACAGAGGATAGATTGGGGCTGCCTCCCTCAGAGCATGGCTGTAAGGATCAGACTGAAGTTCTCTGTCATTAAAATACATAAGGCACTGCAGTTTACAGATCATTTTTATATCTCCTACTGTGTTTGAAACTTAGAACTTCCTTATTAGAATATATAAAGAAACAGGCTCCAAGATACTATGTCACTTGTCAAGGTAACACAGAGCTGGATCTTACAGGTTTCCCAACTCTGAAAAACGTTATGCAAATGGAAGGACTTAATTTTATTGTGCTTATGATAATTTACTGGAGAGAAAGGCTGTTGCTCATAGCTATATGTGTGTTAGGGGGCAGGTAGTGGAAGAGTCAGGCTGTAGATAGCTCATAAATCATGCATGAGTTTTTTTTCTTTTTTTATTTTTAATTATTATGAGTACATAACAGTTGTATATATTTATAGGGTACATGTGGTGTTTTTAAAATTTTTTTAAATTAAAATTTTTTTATTCTTTGCTTTGTGAGGTATAGCCTGTTACTTGTCCAATATTAGTTTTTCTATTCTTACATAGTAATGGAAATTTTTAACTGAACAGAAGGCTGCCCAGCTCAAGACTGTTTCCAAGCCTTCCTTGCAGCTAGGTATGAACATTTGACTAGGTTCTGCACGGTGGAAGTAATGTGTACATTGTGTTTTTTACTTACCCTTTTCTTCCTTTTAAAAAATTTTTCTTGTGTACATTTAAAGTATACAATGTGATATTATAAGATACTCATATATTTAGTAAAATTGTTACTGTAGTGGAACAAATTGACATACCCATCATCTCACATAGTTACCCATTTTCCCACACTGTGGCAACAGCAATTATAATCTACTTATTTATCAAAAATCCTGGCTACAATACACTATTATATATTAACTACAGCTGTCATGTTATACATTAGATCTTTCAACTTGTTTATCCTACATATTTGCTACTTTGTAGTCTTTCACCTACTTCCCATTTTCTCCCCTCACTCACCTTGGTAACCACTGTTTTATTCTCTTTCTCTATATATTTGACCTTTTTCTTTTTTTTTTTTTAGATTCCATATGTAAGTGAGATCATGTGATATTCTTTCTGTGTCTGGCTTGTTTCACTTAGCAGAATGTTTTCTAGGTCCATTCATGTTGTGGCAAATGGCAGGATCCCCTCCTTTCTTAAGGCTGAATAATATTCCTTTACATAGCTCTCTATATATCTATATATCTGTATATATATGTGTGCGTATGTGTGTGTGTGTGTGTGTGTGTGTGTATATATATATATATATATGTATATGCGTTGCTTGATGACGGTGGTACATTCTGAAAAATGTGCCATTAGGTGATTTCATCACTGTGTGAACATCATAGAGTGTACTTACACAAACCTAGATGGTGCAGCCTACTACACACCTAGGCTGTATGGTATAACCTATTGCTCCTAGACTACTAACATGTACAGCATGCTATTATACTCACTACTGTAGAAAATTGTAATATGATGAGTATTTGTGTATCTAAACATAGAAAAAGTACAGTAAAAATATGGTATTATAATCTTATGGGACCACTATTGTATATGCAGTCAATTGTTGACTGAAACATCGTTATGTGGTACATGATTGTATACCACAGGTTTGTTTATCCATTTGTCCATTGATGGGTATTTAGGTTGTTTTCATATCTTGGCTATTGTAAATAATGCTGCAATGAACAAGAGAGTGCAGATACCTGATAATTAATGATGTTTAGCAACTTTTCATGTACCTGTTGGCCATTCTTGTGTCATGTTTGGAAAAATGCTTATTTAAGTCTTTTGCCTGTTTTTAAATTGGGTAATATGTTTTCTTGCTATTGAGTTGTATGTGTTCTTTATAAATCTTGGACATTAACCCCTTATCTGTATATGATTTGCAAATATTTTTTCCCAATCTGTAAGTTGCCTTTTCATTTTGTGGTTTTCATTGCTGTGCAGAAACTTTTAGTTTTGATGTGGTCCCATTTATTTATTTTTGCTTTTGTAGCCTGAGCTTTTGGTGTGATATCCGAGAAATCATTGCCAAGGCCAATGTCAAGAAATTTTTTCCCTATGTTTTCTTCTAAGAGTTTTATGGTTTAAGGTCTTATATTTAGGCCTTTTTTTGATTTTGAGATGATTTTTGTGTATGGCATAAGATAAAGGTCCAATTTCATTTTTTTGCATGTGGAGATCCAGTTTTCCTAGCTTCATTTATTGAAGAAACTATACTTTCCCTGTTGTGTCTCTTTGATGCTCTATTGAAAATTAGTTGACCACATATGTTTGGATTTATTTCTGTGATTTCTGTTCTGTTCCACTGGTCTGTATGTCTGTTTTTATGCTAGTACCACACTGTTTTGATTACTATAGCTTTGTAATATAATTTTAAATCAGGTACTGTAATGCCTCTAACTTTGCTTTTTTCCTCAGAATTGCTTTGCCTATTTGAGGTCTTTTGTGGGTCCATATCAATTTTGGGATTGTTTTTTTCATTTCTGTGAATAATACCATTGGGATTTGAATAGGGATTGCATTGAATCTGTATAGTACTTTGGGTAGTATGGACATTTTAACAATATTGATTCTTTCAATCCATGAACAAGGAATATCATTCCATTTATTTGTGTCCTCTGTTTTATCAATGTTTTATAGTTTTCAGTATATAGGAATTTCACCTCCTTGGTTATTTATTCCTAAGTATTTCATTTTATTTCATGCTGTTGTAAATGGGATTGTTTTCTTGGTTTCTTTTTCAGCTAGGTCATTATTTATGTATAGAAATGCTGCAGATTTTTGTATGTTGATTTTATGTCCTACAACTTTACTGAATTCATTTTTTAGATCTAACAGTTTTTTGGTGGAGTTTTCAGGGTTTTCTACATACAGTATCATGTCATCTTCAAATAGTGATAATTTTACTTCTTTCTTTCTGACTTAGATACGTTTTATTTATTTTTCTGGTCTAATTGCTCTTGATAGTATTTCCCACAGTATGTCGAACAGAAGCAGTGAGAGTGGGCATCCTTGTTTTGTACTGGATCTTAGAGGAAAAGCTTTCAGTTTCTCCCCATTGAGTATGATGTTAGTTGTGAGTTTTTCATAAATGGCCTTTATTATGTTGAGGAGCTTTCTTTCTATATCTGAACTGTTAAGAGTTTTTATCAAGAAAGGATGTTGAACTTTGTTGAATAATGTTTTGTGTGTCAGTTAGTATGATCATGGGGTTTTGGTCTTTCATTCTGTTAATGTGATGTATCACATTGATTTATTTGCATATGTTAAACCAGTGTTATATGCCAGGGTTAAATCCATTGGTCATGATGTATAATCTTTTTGATGTGCTGTTAAATTTCATTTGCTAATATTTTATTGAGGATTTCTGTATCAGTATTCATCAGAGATATTGACCTGTACTTTCCTTTACTTGTGGTGTCTTTGAGCTTAGGTTTCAAGGTAATGCTGATCTCATAAAATGTGTTAGGAAGTATTCCCTCCAGCTCTATAGTTTGGAAAGAGTTTAAGAAATATTAGTATTAATTCTTCTTTGAAAGGTTGGGAAAATTAAGGTGTAAAGCCATCTGGTCCTCGGCTTTTCTTTGTTGGGAGGTTTCTAAAAATTTTTTTTTTATTTCAAAATATTATGGAGATATGAATGTTTTTGGTAACATGGATCACTTTCGTAATCCTTGAGTCAGGGCCGTAAGTGTGCCCATCACCCAGGTAGTGCTCATTGTACCTGTTAGGTAGGTTTTTGCCCATCCCTTCCTCCTCCCTCCCCCCTGCTTGATTTCCACTAAGTTTTACTTCCATCTGGGCACATATGTGCTCATCAGTTAGTTCCAATTTAATAGCGAGTACATATAGAGTTCGTTTTTCCATTCTTTAGATACTTCACTTGGGATAATGGTCTCCAGTTCCATCCAAATTGTTGCAAAAGGCATTAAGTCATCCTTTTGTATGGCTGCATAGTATTCCATGATATATATTTACCACGCTTTGTTAATCCACTCATGAATCGATGGACACTTGAGTTTGCAATTGTGAATTGTGTTGCAATAAAGTACAGGTGCAGGTGTCTTTTTGATAAAATGACTTCTTTTCTTTTGGGTAAATACCCAGTAGTGGGATTGCTGGATCAAATGGTAGGTCTACTTTTAGTTCTTCAAGGAATCTCTATACTGTTTTCCATAGGGGTTGTACTAATTTGCAGTCCCACCAACAGTGTATAAGCATTCCTTTCTCTCTGCATCCATGCCAGCATCTATTGTTTTTGAACTTTTTAATAAAAGCCATTCTAACTGGGGTAAGGTGATATCTCATTGTGGTTTTAATTTGCATTTCCCTGATGATTAGTGATGCTGAGCATTTTTTTGTATGTTTATTGGCCATTTGTCTATCTTCTTTTGAGGAGCTTCTGTTCATGTCTTTTGCCCAATTTTTAATGCGGTTGTTTGATTTTTTTTTTCTTGTTGATTTGTTTGAGTTCTTTGTAGATTCTGGTTATTAGCTCTTTATTGGATGTATAACTCGTGAATATTTTCTCCCATTCCGTAGGTTGTCTATTTGCTCTGTTGATTACTTCCTTAGCTGTGCAGAAGCTTTTTAATTTAATCAAGCCCCATTTATTTATTTTTGTTGTTGTTGTAATTGCCATTGAGATCTTAGTCATAAATTCTTTGATTGGGCCAATATCTAGAAGAGATTTTCCTACATTTTCTTCTAGGATTCTTATGGTTTCATGCCTTACATTTAAGTCTTTTATCCATCTTAAATTAATTTTTGTGAGTGGTGAGAGATATGGATCCTGTTTCATTCTTATACATGGGGCTATCCA
>RJWJ010015220.1:0-36562 GCA_004363605.1 Indri indri | reverse complement strand
AGACATTGACATAATGACAAAATTCCAATAAATTACTATGCATCAAGGTTAGACAGTTTCAGTTTCTAAAAGCAAAGCAACATTGAGAATAACAAATGTAGATTTTGGTGATTGATCTATTCAACCAAGGAAGAAAAATCTAGATTTTTGGAATTATAGTGAATTCTAAGGAACGGTTTCTTTAATTTTATCTTGAGATATTGTGTTCCTTTTCTTTCTCTGAAGACATACTGTCTTTTTACTTTTGCAAAGGAGCAGTTATTTGTTTAACTTTTTAAGCTAGCTTTCTATTTTGTTTTAAGACCCTACTGCATTACTATTATGAATGCTATTAATTGCTTAATTAACATAAGATATTCTCTTTTAAGGGGTATACTTAATTTTCTTAAAATTCTGATTTACAGAAAGCTGCTTTTGTAAGTTATTTTTCCCTTTAAAATGAAAAACTGATCCTAGGTGGGGAAAAGAATCACTGATTTTCGGTATTATCATCCAATAACAATAATAATATGTCCTCATTGGTTATTAAGTATGTTTAAAAAACTAATAGACTATATGTTAAGGCTGCTCCTCTTGAAATTTATAGTTTTCTCTCTACATCATCTGATTTATTATGCAGAGTTAAGTACAATGAACATACAGATTTTCCATGTCTCTGTAGTAATTCACAAGAATGTCCTTTCCTTAATAATGGTTGTGTACAGTACGTCATCAAACTTTTAAAATTTATTTGTAAGCATTATTCCATTAATCCTCCAAGCTTTCCAATAGGGTGGGTGATGTGACCTAGCTAGCTACTGGGGCCAGTGGCACAGAAACATGCTAAAAGTGGCTGTTTCCAGTTTTACCAGTATGTGTCAAGGACCAGTAATGAGATCTAAGTTCTTGAAGCCGGTGCCTGAATCTGTGCCTTAAAATATTCCTGAAATAATAGTACTAGTGCAATGTCCCCTAACATTTTTGGCACCAGGGACCAGTTTCATGAAAGACAATTTTTCCACAGACCATGGAGGGGGAGTTTTGGGATGATTCAAGTGCATTACATTTACTATGCAGTCAAACCTCTCTGCTAATGACAATCTCTCTTTGCAGCCACTCCCCAGCACTAGCATCACCTCCTCAGCTCCACCTCAGATCATCAGGCATTAGATTCTCATAAGGAGCACACAACCTAGATCCCTCACATGTGCAGTTTACAGTAGGGTTCAAGCTCCTATGAGAATCTAATGCTGCTGCTGATCTGACAAGAGGCGGAGCTTATGCGCTTAAGCAGTGATGCCAACAATGGGGAGCAGCCGTAAATACAGATGAAGCTTTGCTCCTTCACCCTCCACTCACCTCCTGCTGTGCAGCCGGTTCTTAACTGGTCCATGGCCCAGGGGTTGGGGACCACAGTACTAGAGTATTTAGAAAATAAAATTTGAGGTAAATGAGAAGTAATATAGAACAATGCTCTTCTAACTTTTGTGGTCACCATCTATTAAGTTGCTATTCCAACAGAGCTTCTCTAACTCCACCCATTGCAGTAAAGATCAAGGTACGGTTGTCATCTGAAACTTAGCTGACTCCAAGTGCTCATAGTTATACAAATCTTTGGAACAATACTTCCAGGACATACTCGTTTCTTACCTGATAAATTTAAAAATGAAGTTTGATGTTGGTTATTTTCTGCTTTGAGCACTAAAGATCTAACTCACTTGTTTAAAGTCACATTTGAGAATTTGGAAGCAATAATGGACATACAAAATATGTGGTAGGATGTGATGCCCAAAATAACAAATTTCGATGCTAATTCTTTTCTATTTGAGTTCTATATACCGATGCTTAACCCACTTATGGTTAATAAGTATCACTATATGACTAATTAGAGAATAAATTTAGACAGATTTTACCAAGAATTAAAGAATAATACCTGTTATGGAAGATAAATATAACTTGTATTTATTTCTTAATGGTTAATATCACTCTTTTACCATGAGATGTATTATTTCAAAACATATTCATACAAAATATGTTGCCATAGCCTTAATTACTTCCTATTTTGTTAAACTAACTGGAAAATAATTTCGAGTCAGAGTTACAGAATAGTATTTAAATACACTGCCAGACTTTGTCTTTTATGTAAACCTTTATGTAGATTTCTCTTAGAGAAAGTTAGCATTCCTAAAAACAAGGCTGGCTTTTTAAAAGAAAATTTGTGCTTAACCTAACATTCAATCTTGAAATTTTATCAAGTCTTGTTTTGCAAGTTATAATTAATCACACAATTTTTACAACTAGCTGGACGTTGGTGCTAAAGTTTTGTAGCACGTGTTTTCTTTTCTTTTCTTTTTCTTTTCTTTTTTCTTTTTTTTTCTTTTTTTTTTTTAGGCTGGCCAAGTGAAGCAGTGGGAGTGGAGAAGGAACAAAGGAATCGTTAAGTGGTTGTGATCAATTATTTGCAAACACCACTGCACTCGGACCAACTGCATGTTTCATTTATTAAGGAATATTACGTTTATTTCTCTTGAATCTTTATTTATTTAAAAATGTCCATCTCATAGCAATTCAACATCTCTTTGCTTTCTTTCTTCACACAAAGAGAATTCTTGTGTAATTAATACTTTTAAGAGTACAAGGGCGTAGGAGAGCTGTGGATTCTCAAAGTTGGGGTTATTCGTGGCTAGCAGACTTGTACTAACTGAATAAATTCTCCTTCCACATTTCCAAATATGTTTTCTGAGTCTCTAACCATGCCTGTCCATTCACCCTCCCCCAATATTATTTATCTTCCCACTCCCACACCCTTTCTCATTGGCATCTTATCTATTCTTACAGCTCCGACTGCCATCTGTTGATATCTTCCTAATCTGTATCTTTAAAATAGACTTCTATTTCAGACTTGTATAAATTTAATGGGAAGCAGATGTCTCACAAACACCTCAAATTCAATGTCCTGTTCCCACCCTCTCACTTTCTATTGAAACTGCCTCTTCTTTCTGCACGCCCTTCCTTGTTCTTTTGCACTTAAGTACCATTCGCCCACACAGTACCCGTCTTTAACAGACATTACAAGACCCTGTATTGTCTCTCATTGACCACGTTTAATTAGTCACTTAGTTTTGATTAATTTTATATCCTAAAATGTTTCTGCTTCTACTTTTCTCATCTTTGGGTCAGCTTCTTATTTTCTTTTCTATGGACTAACCAGGATTTCTCCACCTCAATACTATTGACATTTGGGCTGGATAATTTCCTGTTGTGGCAGGCTGTCCTGTGCATTGCAGTACGTTTAGCGCATTTCTGGTGTTTACCGAATCGAGGCAAGTAGCATCTTTACCTCTCCCAATTATGAAAAAAAAATATGTCTAGATGTTGATAATTTTCCCGTGAGGGGCAAAATCACCCATTACTAGAATGACTGGACTAATACAATTGTATTTTAACTTGTTCCCATGTTTTTAGCCCCAATTTTCTTCAATCTACCTTCCACCAAATTTAATTTTCCAAAATTAATTTATGGACAAAATTCTCCTGTTTAAAACTCTCCAGTGATTCCATGTGACCTAAAGAAAACGAAAAAAAATCTTCTAAGCTATTTACTGCCTCATTGATCTATTTTCTTTTGACCAATCTGCGATTATTTCTGAAAGAGACAAGAGTTACCCCCAAAGCTTTGTATTTAATATACACACTGTGTAGACAGGCATATTCTAACATTCTTAATGCTAATGTTTAGCAGTAACTTCTAGGTAGCTTTGAGTAAATTTAGAAAAATATTTAATGACCCCAACTCTTCCTGTCCTTCATTTCTTATATTGTATTTTTATGTAGCTAGACTAAACAGAAAACCATAGGTCAGTAAAAAGGCAGCACATTCATTTTAATTATTGTTAATGAAGAAGCTTAGCCAAAGAAGGAAATCAAAACATGGGCCGCAAGCTGTAAATTTTAATTCCTATTCTTCTTTCCAAATTATGTTGAGAAAACATACAAAAAAAAAAAAAAAACTGTCCTGGAGAAAGAACAGCATATATTTCAATGCACAATTCAGAAGCACCTGCATTAGTCAGAAATGCCACAGCAATAACCTGACCTATTGTTAGAAATCTAACAAGTACATTTTTCATTGGTCTCCAGTGGGACTTTGTGCCAACCAGTATTGATTGTGAGAGTTTCAAACTTCTGTTAGACTCAATTCGTCTCTTAGCTGATAATTATTTCAACCCAACAATAAGATGATTCAGAGGTGTGAAAATAAATTGATGAAGACTATGCAAGCTGGGTCAAACTGCCTGATACTTGGGCAAACCTTGTTTGAGTCATTCTTACTTGATATCAGAACATAAAATCTTGCTAGTATAGACATTTATGTAATACTTTTACATTATAAATTCTAATTGGTTAAGAAAATCATTATTTTAATTTTTAAAGAAGTATGATATGTTCAGTTCATCCTAAGGACTTAATGTTACTCACTATAATTCAGAGTTATATCCAGAATTCATATGAATGTAGATGTAATGCAATGTGAGGCAGGACCTAAAGTAGACAGAAAAGAAGGAGCAAACATAAGCAGAAAGGAATATGGATAAGAATGGAAATAGGATGCCACTTGGTCCCGATTATACATAGGGTTTTATTTCTTTGAGGCAGAGACTACTATAGATACTTAGTTTTAACTTTTTCCTGTAAAGCAGCTTCTGTGCAAAGCTCCAGAAAACAATCAATGGTTCTTCAGTTCCTGGCAACTTCATTTAAAACGTTCATCAGTATAGTATAGTGATTAAATAGAAGGACTCTGGAGTCAGACGATTTAGACTAAAATTCTAACTGTACAACTTGCTAACCATGTGGTGTTGGGTAACTCATTTAACTTCTCTATGCCTGAGTTTTGTCATCGGAAAAATGGGATGGGTAATAATGCCACTTATCTCATAAGGCTATGAGTTTGAATTAATAAGCCATGTAAAGTGCTTAGGACAGTGCCTGTTGTAGAGTAGCCATCCAATAAATGCTGTCTATTATTATCCAGCATGGTCTCCTAAAGCTAAAATTAAGACAAGGACAAAAGCAGGTATCACCTCAATAGTCAATCTTAGATGGCAAGGGCAAATAATACCTAACACAAGCTGGAATGGCTTTCTTCAAATAACTTTTCTTTCTATCAGTTTTATCTCATTTTGGATGTCTGTTTCATCTTCATGTGAAAACTTCTAGCACTCAGTTCTCTCCCAGTTTATCTTACGGTTATGATTACTTTAATACTTGGATTGAAATAAGAAGAAATAAAGTCAATTACGTCTTTTATTTGTAATTTTTAAAAGGTCTTACATGATGGCTTCAAATAAGACTACTCCATCATGTGTACACATTTTTCCTGAAAAGTTTTGCCAAAGAGTGTGGATTTGTCTTCTATATTTACTAGCTATTAACAGATAGTTTCTCCTTTTGCTTTTTCCACTTTTTTGTTCTAAATCATCTCTTCCTCCTTTTGTTTCCTGTCACAAGCTAACACCTTATTCTTTTTTCACTAATTTGAAGTTTTGCAATGCTTATTAGATAAATATTACTCATAAAATTTGGAAGCTTTTGCCTAATGCCCTAAAGACTTCAGGAGAAAGGGACTATGGAAAATATTCCCACAGTTATTATTAACAATAGCAATAGTAGCACACCACAGCTGTCAAAGAATTAGGAGAAAGTGTATCCAAGTGTTTTTGCAGACATTTTAAGGTTCATACAGCAGAAGCTTAGAAATATGTCTCCTCCTGTATTTTGGCCAAACCAAACCTATCTCTCAATTTATGTTAATTGTGTCTAAAAACTCAATCCCCAAGGCCTTGGTCTTTTTATCCCCTCATTTAGAATTCATTCTTTCTCACTGACTGGTAATTACCGTCCAATATCCTGACTGCCCAGCTGCGCTCTGACAATGTTACCTAGTTTTAGCAATCTCATCTTCTGCTGAGGTGAGCACTCTTTCCTGCTGCTTAGTGACCGTTAAATCACCCCACAAAGATGCAAATACCATGCTCCTCAGTGCAAAAAGAACCTGGCAGTATAAGTCATTTATTTTTGCAGGATGCAAGTAAGACTTTTATATAAGGAGGAAATGAATTAAATTTCTTTGGATGTCTATTTCTCTAGATTGTATTTAAAGGTTCAGATCATTTGACCAGGGAAGGCACCTCTGTAGGTTTCCACAAATGGTTCTACGTAGTCCTCCAAAGAAGTGCTAAATTGCTAAAGGTAGGGATTTCATTTTCCTTACCAAAAAAATGTATGAGGGGAAATAAAAGCCAAATATATGTCACTTTAAGAATCATTTAAAGTAGAGTCTGTGGTTCTATCTTTGAACTGACACCTTCCCTTCATTCTACCATCTGTAACTTATACACAAAAAGATGACCATTACTTTGGAGCCAACAAATCAGTAAATTTTAGCATGACCTATTAATTCTAGATAAAGTAAATCACCCCAAAAGTGTGATTTTTAAAGGTCTCATAGCCTCACTTAATTTATAATATTTTTTTGAGTCTTGTAACTTTTTTTTTTTATTTCAGAATATTACAGGGGTACAAATGTTTTGGTTACATGAATTGCTTTTGTGCACTTTGAGTCAAAGTGATAAGTATGTCCATCACCCAGATAATGTGCATTGTACTCATTAGGTGTGAGTTTACCCATCCCCTCTTCCCCCCAACCTGCTTGATTTCCATTGAATTTTACTACCATAAGTGCATGTGAGTATTGATCTATTAGTTCCAATTTAGTAGTGAATACATGTGGTGTTTGTTTTTCCATTCTTGCGATACTTCACTTAAAAGGATGGTCTCCAGTTCCATCCAGGTTGTTACAAAAGGTATTAATTCACCGTTTTTTATGACTGAGTAGTACTCCATGGTATATATATACCACATTTTATTAATGCATTCATGTATCAGTGGGCACTTGGGTTGTTTCCAAACCTTTGTGATTGTGAATTGTACTGCTATAAACATTCGAGTGCAAGAGTCTCTTTTATAAAATGTCTTTTTTCTCTTTTGGTAAATACTCAGTAGTTGGATTGCTGGATCAAATTGTATGTCTATTTTAGTTCTTTGAGGTATCTGCATACTAATATCCATAGAGGTTATACTAGTTTGCAGTCCCACCAACAGTGTATGAGTGTTCTTTTCTCTTCCTATCACACCAGCATCTGTTGTTTTGGGACTTTTTGATAAATATGATTCTCATGGAGTTAGATGATGTCTCATTGTGGTTTTGATTTGCATTTCTCTGATGTTTAGAGATGTTGAGCATTTTTTCATATGTTTATTGGCCATTAGACTACCTTCTTTTGAAAAGCTTCTGTTCATGTCTTTTGCCCACGTTTTAATGGGGTTATTTTATGTTTTCTTGCTGATTCACTTGGGTTCTTTGTAGATTCTCTTTATTAGTCATTTATTAAATGTATAGCATGCAAATATTTTCTCCCATTCTGTAGGTTGTCTGTTCACTCTATTGATTGTTTCCTTGGCTATGCAGAAGCTTTTTAATTTAATAGGGAAAGAAGAAGTCAAACTATTGCTCTTTGCTGACAATATGAACTTCTACCTAGAAAACTCCAAAAATTCTGCCAAGAGACTCTTGGAATTGATAAATAAATTCAGCAAAGTCTCAGGTTACAAAATCAGTGTACACAAATCAGTAGCATTCCTCTACACCAACAACAGTTAAGCTGAAATCAAATCAAAGATTCAATATTTTTCTCAATAGCAACAAAGGAAATAGAATACTTAGAAATATATTTAACCAAGGAGGTGAAAGACCTCTACAGGGAGAACTATGAAACACTAGGAAGGAAATGACAGAGGATGTAAACAAATGGAAAAATATATCATGCTCATGGATTGGCAGAATCAACATTGTTAAAATGTCTATACTACCCAAAGTGATTTACAGATTCAAGGCAATCCTCGTTAAAATACCAACGTCATTTTTTGCAGATCTAGAAAAAAATAATTCTACACTTGTATGGAACTAGGTAAGACCCCAAATAGCCAAAGCAACCTTAAGCAAAAAGAACAAATAAGGTGACATCACTTTACCAGACTTCAAGCTATACTACAGAAAGACTCTAGTAACCAAAACAGCATGGTACCGCCACAAGATAGAGACATAGACCAATGAATCAGAATAGAGAACCCAGATATAAAACCATCCACATATTGCCCATCTGATCTTTCACAAAGCAGACAAAAACATATGATGGGGAAAAGACTCCCTATTCAATAAATGGTGCCGGAATAATTGGATAGCCACAAGTAGAAGACTGAAACATCATCTGCACCTCTCACCACTCACAAAAATTAATTAACGATGGATACCAGACTTAAACCTAAGGCATGAAACTCTGAGATTTCTAGAATAAATGTTGGAAAAACTCTTGTAGACATCAGCCTATGCAAATAATTTATGAAGAAGACCCCAAAGGCAATCACAGCAATAACAAAAATAAATAAATGGAGCCTGATTAAATTATAATATCTTTTTTATCCTCAAACCCTCCTTGCAGGAAGGGTTGGTTCTCAGCTAGTCACATTTGGGAATTTAGATGAATGATTAAGCTCATAAAAAGCAAGATGTAAATGGCTAAAAATAAAGCTTAGGTATCCACATTTTGAGATAGGTCCATCCCTTTGTTCTGTTATCTGAATTGCTCCCTTATCATAAAATAAAGTTTTGGCACTGGTAGATATTGTCATTTTTGACACACTTGTTGATGAGAAATTTGGGGTATCACATCTTTTAAAGGACTCTACTCTTTTAAGAAAATCACAAAGCGACCTAGCTACTTTTCTTAGCTAAAGCTTTCTCTTTCCTATGGTTCTGGAAGCCTTGTCTTTAATATATTAATGTTAATTATGGATATTGAAGGCAACTACATAAAAATAAGAAAATGAAATATCCATTTACCTGAAGAATAAAAAAATGAGGTAATCATTTACTGTTATTTTCTAATAAATTATTCAGCTATTTTTTTAATCTACATTAATCATAGTCTTGATTGAAAAAGAAAATTGTTTTAGCATCTACCCAGGTAGAATAGGGTTTTTAGCTTTTTAGAATTTCATTGTCCAGTACAGTAACCAATAGCTGTGTATGGCTATAGAGCACTTGAAATGTGACTAGTCTCAACTGAGATTTGTTGTCTGTATAAAATAGACACTGGATTTCAAAGGCTTAATATCAAAAAATGTAATATCTAATAGATAACTTTTGTATTGATTAATATAATACTTTGGACACAATGGGGTCAACAGGATATATTCTTATAATTTCATCTGTTTATCTTTATATATTTAGGGAAAATTAAATTTTAAATTGCACGTCCGACATATTTCTATTGGACCGTGCTGCTTCAAAGAACTAAACGTTGTTGCCAGAGAGGGTCCCAGGTGAAAGAAGAGAATAGAATGAAAAGGACAATATGGATTTGTCACTAAATCCGTCCCTTTATTCTGGTATCTGAACAGTATATAGAGAGATCTATCAACAGGAACTAAAAAAAAAGAATTCTCATTAGGAATTTTGAGAACATAATCATCTCTGCTTGGAAGTCACTCCCGCAGAATACAAAAGGAAAAAAAATGAACATGAAGAGTGTTTTCTCACTGCACATTAGGTTACTAAGCATCTTGAGCACCTTATGTGGTTTCTTACAGGTTTTCTGTGCAGCAGCTCGGGGGTGCTCATTAGTCATGGCAATCCCCTCAGATTCCTGGAGAGAGATGGTGGATGCTAGTCAGACACAACAAGGTCCAGGGTACTGTATAACTGTCAAAGAAACAGCAGCACCTGATGGAAGCCTACTTTGTGCATATACATGAGAGCCCACAGAAGAACTTCAGATGTCGGGGTGGACTGCAGAAACAATTTGGGAAGATTGTATTAAGAGCCAAATTGCTGTTGCCATTACATCTCTCCACTTGTACCTATAAACTAGTGAAGCTTAGGAAAA
This sequence comes from Indri indri, assembly GCA_004363605.1. Classification (NCBI taxonomy): domain Eukaryota; kingdom Metazoa; phylum Chordata; class Mammalia; order Primates; family Indriidae; genus Indri; species Indri indri. The sequence continues at coordinate 26,576 of RJWJ010015220.1, read as the reverse complement.
AGTGGAGTCCTCAGATTTATTCTTAGTGCCCAAAGGAAGGAGGAATATTGAGACTGACATTTTAATCACTACCTACTTATAAGTTTTCTTTTAAACAATAATGTTTCAATTATCACTTTTTGAGCTACTAGCTTCTATTTTAAAATAGAACATTACTTTTGGAATACCTGTCATTTCTTCTCAACAATTGAAACTTTATTTTTGTATGAAGAGTTTGGGAAAGTCTCATTTCTCCCCGTGGGTTTATTCGGCTCCATTTTGCCCTTCAGTGCTGGAGCTGATCAATGAACTTTTCTTTGATCTTTTTGGACATTTGGTTCTCTGAGCTCCTCCTATAATTATGTAAGGCCCAAATTTTATAATAAATTTTTAACAATGAAAATCAGCCCATGCTGCTCCCCCAATCTATCTTTCTGCCTTGGAGGGAGAGGATGGCTGGAGGTGGTGACTGTGTCTGCGGTTGTGGTGGGGAGGAGTCAGAAAGCAGTCACATGGTCATAGTTTTGTTAGGGCTCTAAATCTAGTGACAGATGATTGATTTTATCTCTGCCAGGAAACTTAAAACCCTCAACTGTGGTTAAGAATCTGGAGCCCACGAAAGGAGGATATTTTTCCAAGAGTAGAAGGAAGGATGCTGCTGAATTTACTCATCAGGGATAAGTCAACAGAGTAAACTTACAGAAAAATACAAATTGTCTACTGTGTTTTTCTTACTTTTTGTGAAGGTTATTTAATCATATTTATTTGAGAATTGACTCCTATATGACAATCCATTCTGTTGAGTGTATTGTTAAAAGAACAGGAATGATTAATGACTATAGTGAAATTATGGATTTCTATTGTTATAAGGCTAATAAGTGAGAACCAACTAAATCTTATAATGTATGATACATCTACATGTAACATTCTTTGGTATATAAATGATTGTGTAAATGTTGATGCTATGAATTTTATTTTCTGGCCTAAATCAACATCAGCTAAAGTAAATAACTAAGGTAAATATTTTGAATCTACTTAAGAGCTTTCTCAAAAAAAAGAAAAAGAATAATTTTAAATATTGATTTTTTATGAAACTACAAGAAAGGCTGACTAGATTGCATAAATAGAGGAGCACTGTCTGAGTTATGGCAAAATTACTGATTTTTTAAAATGAATATAGTCGTATTGCTTTGATTTACTATCATCTGTTGATAAGAAGTAGCTTTCTTATAACCTTTTAAATTTTTTAAATAAGTACTTTGGAATACACATATTTATATATATATATGTATTGTGTATGTTGTTCATATATTAAAGATAATAAATATATTAATATATTCCTTACTGTGTAGCTGATATTGAGCCTATGAGGTGAGTGATATTATTACTTCAGTTTCACAAATGAGGAAGCCAAAGTACAAAGAAGTTAAATAATTTGCCCAAGGTCATGTGGCTAGTACAAGGAGGAGCCAGTATTTGAACATAAGTTCCTAACTATTATGTAATACTTGCAGGTTATTTTAAGCTATGACTTTAAAGATTGATGACTTTGTCTGACATTTGTTGTTTTGAATGCCTTATTATTTCCAATCAGTTGGTAAAAATTCATTGGGAAATGACTCCTGCATTAAATGTATTCAAGGTAGAACTCTCAAGCCAAGTACTTTTCTGCCTTCTCTAAGAATAAGTGACTTCTCAAATGTTCTTTATTCCAGGAATACAAATCTTAAGCAAAATGACATAAGGAATGGTCCATGGTTGGATCTGAGGTAGTTCCACAGTGGTCCTTTGAAGAAAGTCCTTTGTTAGTACCCGGTACATATCCTTCTACAGGTTTTCTTGATTCTGCTTTCTTTAGGTCTGATTTTCCAGCTTTCTCTTTAATATTGTTTGCTCTAATATTATTTTATTCTCTTTAATTGATTTTTTGCTTTATTTAGTTAGAATTGCTTTCAGCTAATGAAGAATTTTAATGGGATATATGGCCATAATTTTGGATTTTCTAGAATAGTTACAGTACAAACATTCCACCCTGCTGTATCCTTAAGTGCTTGAAATCTGGATATTACAATTTCAACAATTAGGTAATTAAATTGCATTTACAATATCAGTATAATGTTATACATATAGAACCAAGACAATCACTATACTTATTTAGACCATTTGCTCCTTTTGTATTGTTGTGTTGGAAAATGTGGTCATTTTGGGTAGATTGCCCTTGAATTGTGAGTAGCTTGAGAGTAATCGTCTTCTTCCAATTTATTGGGTTTTGTGAACTTTATTTATTCATTTATTCATTCAGCAAATTTCTTTTAAAGATCCCAACTCTAAAATTCTGTTCCTGTAATCTGCACTGTAGTTCTGCCCTTTATATCCAAAGATTCTGCACCCATTGACTTTTTTTTGCACTATATTTTAAATTGGGATGTAATTCACATGCCTTTGCATAAAGTTTATCCTTTTCTAAAATATACAATTCAGTGTTCTTTATTCATGAGATTGTACAACCATCACCACTATCTAATTACAGAATGGTTTCATCACTTTGAAAATGTATCCTATGCCCATGAAGAGTTACTTCCGATTCTCCTTTGCCCCCAGCCTCTGGAAATCACCAATTTGCTTTCAGTCCACTTATGCTGTTTAAATATCATAACGGTACATTATTTTATAAGATAATTTTTATTTTATTCATTGATCTTTTATTAAATGTTTAGGCATTCTCCACTTTTATCCACTGACTTTAAAAAAAAAGAATCAAAATATATTTTTGTCCTAATAGATACTGAGAAAAAATAGCTACAAGACATTTAACCCCATAAGTTTTTCAGACTTCCTTAACTCTCTTTTTAACCATTAATTTATTTCTAAGTTTGGAAAATTGTATAGCATTATATTTAAATTTTATTTGAGTCTGCACAAATAAAAACTGGCAATAGATCAAAAGGATCTGCAAAATCAGATTCAATAATCTTCATGTAATCATTTCTCTTTTTTCCCAGCTTCCAACCCCATACTTCTTTGACCTAAAATAAATACGAAAAGTCTAATCTTTAATTAAGCAACTTGAACGAATTTGAAATTTTTTTGAATATATGCCATTTGTCATTGTCTTCTTCATGCCACATCTGGAATAAGAAACACTTTTGTTATTGAAAACTTTGAGACTAAAGATAAAGTTAAGAACTACCACATAATGACATTGATTGGGCACAAGTACATGCATTAAGTAATAACTATTTTCTCCCTGTCTTAGCATAAAAAAGATTTTAAGTAGCTATATTTTTAAATTTAGTAATTTTGACATTAGTCTCTGCTGTTCTCAGATGGTATATCAACTCCTGCTTCCCAAAGACCTCCATGAGTCTTGGGAAGAAGAAAGACTAGTAGTTAAGAATTCAGGCTCAAGCAAATCGCTTAACCTCTTTGTGTCTCAGTTTCGTTATACATAAAATGGGAATAATACGACCTACCTAGAAAATTTGTTGTCAGTAGGTAATGGAAGTAAAGTGCTTAAAATAGTGAGCGACACATAAAGAGGGCTTATTTAAAGCTAGCAATTGCTATGAATTGCAGCTATCCTTTCTTATCTCACCAATTCAATTATTGAGAAAGCAACAGTTTGATTAAAATACATCCAAGAAAATCCCCCAACCAAAGTTTAATGAAAGAAAGGTATATTGTTAAAACTGTGATTGTAATAATAATAGCTCTAAATTGTTGAGCAACTAACTATTCTGTGCTGAGTATGTTAGTATATCCTTTACTTGTTTTCTTTTGATTTCTCAACAACCCTGTAAGTTGGGTGGTATTTTCATTTCACACACAAAGAAACTATGTTTCAGAGTGGCTGAGTAACCTGCTCATGGTTTGTACATTCTTTACATTTTCTTTCTATCCAAAAATTCACCTGTTAAAGTAATTCCTAGGGACTTTGTGAGAACTTCAGAAACCCAAATAGCTAAATTTTTTGGTGTATCTGAAATGTATTTCTTCTTCTTTTTTTTTTTTTTTAAGAGACAGGGTCTCACTCTGTCACCCAGACTGGAGTGCAGTGGTGCAATCATAGTTCACTGCAGCCTTGAACTCCTGGGCTAAAGCGATCCTCCTGGCTTAGCCTCCTAAGTAGCTAGACTACAGGTGCACACTACCATGTCCAGCTGAGTTTTTATAAAATTTTTTGTAGAGACAGAATCTCACTACATTGCCCAAGGTGATCTCAAGCAATCATCTTGCCTCAACCTCTGAAAGCACTGGGATTATAGGAGTGAGCCAACGGAGCTCGGCCTGAGACGGTATCCTTAAGGCTATCTCAGATCTTGGTCCTACCATTTGGCCTTATCATATCTTTTTTTCAGTGAAGTTTACTTAAGACAGCACTGTAGGAACATGTGCAACAATTATACAAAAAATAGAAAAACAATAATAATGAAAATTCATTTGAGGAAGCAAGAACCTGTGCTTTCAGTAATTTGTCATGGGACCAGTGGTAGGGTTGTTAAGATCTGAAATAAAGATGTCACCAAAATTTTAACTCTGTATCCATTTGTACAAAGAAGATAGATTCTATGAAGGAGAACCAAAACGTGCCCTGTAGGTTCTGTCCTCCAAGATGCAGGTCATTCTTTGAAACTCCCATGGGAGGACCACATCCTTTCAGCTGACTTTGGACCACCTGTGGAGCCTGACAACCAGGAAACCCAGAACCTGCTGAGGTCCAAATCTCTGTGCCGGGGTAATGAACCCTCCAGGATAATCATCACACATTATCCTAAAATGGAAATCTTACCAAATGTAAGCAATTCAGAAAACTATTTTCATATTAAATATATTAATGTTTTTGAAGAGTATATACATTAAATCATATTAGGAAGCATATCTTCAGGGTCCCAACAGGAAATGGATATTATACTCTAAAGCATTTAGTTAAAAGATTCATGAAGGGAGTGTTTACAGAGATCAATGCAAAACGACAAGGTGCAGAGAAACACCCAGGAACGGGCAACAGTGGGGAAGCCATTACCAGATTCAAACGAGGGATTATTTTTCAGTCATCTTTAAGTATCTGGTATCTGGCACAGTGATTGTCACATAACTGCCATTGCGATCATCATCATAAATGCTATCATTTAATGACTGCTTTCCATGTGCTAGCCAGTAAGCTAAACTCTGTACATATCATTTCAAATGTTCTCAGCCACTTTGTGATTTGGGAACTATTGACTGTATTTTACAAGATGGACAGTGAAGTTCAGGAGTCAGCTAAGGGGTTGACGGTCATACAAGTAATATGTGCACAGACACAATAAAAAATCATGTCTGACTGACTCACAAGTCTGCGCTCTCCAAGTTATACTACGTGAAGTTTCATTTTAAATATCAAATAAATGATTTCTACTGTATTTGCTATTAAATTTTTACTACTCCAGAAACGAGTAGAACAGTAGTTTTCCATCTAAACTCCAGGGAATAGTTAATAATATATAATTGTCATTTATCTTGGTCTTTTTTCAGAAAACTATATATGTTTTATCTCTTAGCCAGATGACAAACTCCAAAAAGGTAGATCTCATATGTTATATGGTTCTCTATCTCTCAGAGACTTTGGCATTTTGCAAATACCAGTCCTTGTTTATTGATATGTACATTCTTTCCATGCTTGTTCCATAATTCTCAGCATAGTTACAAACCTGGTTTCACATGCTTGTAGCTGTACCACAAAGAACTGTTATATTTAGGTTCTAGAACAGTCATTTCCACTTCCCAAATGTGCAGTGCAACTTATGATGAGTTCTCAAATCAAAATTAATTTTGTTTTTCCACTGTCTCTACATTCTTTGAAAATTTTGATGACGTTGAACATAGGCTTTTAAAAACTACATTTTTTTTTTTAATAGAGGGCAAGCACTGGACCTGTTTGACTCATATATCTTTTGTAATGACTGTGATGATAAAATAGGTTCTTAGGAAGTGTTTCTCATCTTTGTAAATGAAAGTGGAGAACAAATTTTTACTGTTTGCTGGATCCACGTGACTGACCTTGATATCAAAGAGGCAGATTCATTAGGACAAACTTGCAAACTGTTTAGCAAAGCATTGAACTTCTGTGACTTGGACTAAATTTAATGCAAATTGGAATTTCCCAGCCTTTCCTCCTATGGCTTTCTCCATCCATGCATCATAGACTCTAGTTGCAGAGAATGGTGAGGAATGCACTGTGCTTTTGTGAGTCTCTCTATTTTATATTGCCAATTTTATCTTTCTGGAATCCTTCATCTCATGTGGTATTCTGAAATGAACAAAGATGCAACTCAAACTATATTTCAGAATAGGGCCTAGTGGCTAAGAGTACCTGTTCTGGAGACAACCCCATTTTTCTAGTTCTAGCATGACTTTGACTAGCTATCTGACCTTGAGCTTGGTATATAAGCACTTTGAGTATGTTTTTGCATCTGTAACACAAAAAAAATGCCACCTACCTCAACAGAGGTGTTATTGAATTAAAATGAGATAATGAAAGTAAAATACTCAGCACAACGCCTAACACACAATAAATGTTCAGTAAGAGTTACTGGATAATTATTATCCAGATCAAATATTTTCTCCTCCTTAAAGCTTTGTTATTTTTCCCCAGTTGGAATTACTCTCTTCCTTCTTTGCCCTCTACAGCACGTTGTAGTCAACACCATGATGGCACTTGCCTCACTGTATTATGATTATGTGCCTGTATTCCAAAACCAGAGCATGAGTCTCAAGCTTTCTATCTCCAGCATAATTGTTTCATGTCTGCTCTTTAAGTACTGGAATGAAATCTATGAATGTATTAATGTGTGAATGAATGAATGAATACCATAATGCAAAATGCCCTTAGATAAAGACATAATTATTCTACAGTGATCAAATTGCATGAATATGAGAAGTTTGGGTAATGAGAGACTGTCGTAGGATTACTTGGCAAAACATTATTTGATAAAACTTAGTCAATGAAATGGCTTGACAATATGATCTTTATGATTCATTTACTCAATCATTCCTTTCTGAAGCTGAGAAGTGAAGATTCCTTCTCTCATCTCTATATTTCAGCAATAATAAGATAACAAACTGGTCTCTGGGATTGATACCCAATGCTATTAGAGTGGTATACACTTTGCAATTCTTAATTAATTTATGGCAAACACATAACAGTCTCCATGGTCAGCTTCACCTGCATACAGCAGCATAATCATTTTTTTCCTTGTAGTAAAGATATTTTATGAGTCATAAGTCTTCTCCAGGGGGTGTGGTTATCATCAGATAATCACACCCTTGGGAGATTAAAAACACTTATCTTTGGATCATGACTTGCAATGCCCCAGGGGTGTGATTATCTGAGGAAACTCACACTCTCTGTCATGCCTAATTGCTTAATTATTATAGCTGAGAGTTCACACCACCATACAGGAACTAATGTTGTGTCAGCATTTCCACTATAAATTCCTTTTGTAAGAGTTTATAACTCAACCATTAAAAAAAAATCTATGTCCTGTTGAAGCACTGCTCTAAAGGTCTTATTTCAGGAAACATTTCTTCAATAGATTACTTTTATCTTAAAAGTTGGGCCTCAGTTTCCCCAGTGAGTTCACAAAAAAAATAAATGCTAATTAAGTGTCTTTAAGTCATATATTTTTCTGGGCAGATGGGAAAATAATATAAATTCTAAAGACATAAATATGATTTTTTTTCTATCTAAACAATAAGAATTGCTCATACAATTTTCAGTTTCCTTGGAAATACCCCTTTTGGAATCATTCATAAAAGATCGCATAAGTAGAACGAGTCAAACTATAGTTGGAGAACCATTGTCATATGCAGTCATGCACTGCATAATGATGTTTTGGTCAACAGATAGCATATACTACGATGGTGGTCCCATAAGGTGATAATGGCGCTGAAAAATTCCTGTTGCCCAGTGATGTCATAGCTGTCATAGCTGTCATAGCTGTCCTAACATCCTAGTGCAATGGATTACTCATGTGTTTGTGGCAATGCCAGTGTAAACAAACCTACTGAGCTGACAGTTGTATGAAAGTATAGCACATACAAGTCTGTATGGTCCACAATATTTGATAATGACAATATACAACTATGTTACTGGTTTATGCATTTACTATACTACACTTTTTAGCCTTGTTTTAGAATGTACTATTTCTACTTATATTCTAAAAAAGTTAACCGGAAAATAGCCTCAGGCAGGTCCTTCAGGAGGTGTTCCAGAAGAAGGCATTGTTATCACAGGAGATGACAGCTCCGTGCATGTTATTGCCTCTGAAGACCTTCCAGTGGGACAAGATGTGGAGGTGGAAGACAGTGATATTGATGATCCTGACCCTATGTAAGCCTAGGCTAATTTGTGTGTTTGTCTTCGTTTTAAAAAAAAAAAAAAGTTTTAAAAAGGAAAAAATTAAAAATTTTAAAACAGAAAAAAGTTTATAAAGATATAAAGAAAGAAAATATTTTTGTACAGCTATACAATGTGATTGTGTTTTAAGCTAAGTGCTATTACAAAAGAGCTAAAAATAAAAAAAAATTATAAAGTGAAAATGTTACAATAAGGTAAGGTTAATTTATTATTGAAGAAAAAAATTATCAATTTAGTATAGCCTAGGTGTATAGTATTTGTAAACCCTACATTAGGGTACAGTAATGTCCTAGACTTTTACATTCACTCACCACTCACTCACTGACACATTCAGAGAAACTTCCACTCCTGCAAGCTCCATTCTTGGTAAATAGCCTGTATAAGTGTACTGTTATTTATCTTTTATAATGGCATTTTTACTGTACCTTTTCCATGTTTGCATATGTTTACATACACAAATATTTGCCATTCTGTTACCATTGCCTACAGTATTCTGTATAATAACATGCTATACATGTTTGTACCTAGGAGCAATAGGCTACTGTAGAGTCTAGATGTGTGGTAGACTGTATTATCTAGGCTTGTGTAAGTGCACTCTATGATGTTAGTGCAATGACAAAATTACCTAATGTCACATTTCTCAGAAGGTCTCCCCATCTCTAAGTGATGCATGACTGTATATGTAAGTTCCAAACCCCAGCCAAATATTTTCTTAGCTCATATGCTGCAATTTTCTAAAGAAGATTGAGTAAAGAACAGGTAAGTAAGTAGATAATGGGAAATAAGAAGTAGCCAAAACTGCATAGTGTATGACAAGGTGCCTCAGTCTTCTGAGTATCTCAAAAGTGACAAATATCTCAAAGCCTAGAAGAGGCTCACTCATGTAGCTCAATTCACAAGAGACAAAAAAGATGATAAACTATTCAGCTAATGTATTAATACGTAAGAGGTATATTTATTCTACTAGCTGTAATTTATCTACGGTAACACCATCCCAGTAATAGCATTCCTGAGATGCTAATAAAATATTTCCTATAAGTGTGGGATTGGATAAAACAGAAGGAGAATGTTGAGCGGCATTTCATACAGATTGTGCTGAGGACTACATGTTCTTGTTCTTTGCACTGGAGGATACCCTTTTTCTAACTGAACAGATGCTAAAAGTTTGCATGCAGGACTTCTTTCTGAGGCATTATTTCAGAATTTGGCTTTCAATTTTCTATGCTACAGGCCAGTATCCCTCAATGTACACATCTGGAAAACCTATGTCTTTGATTAAAAACTCCCAAGACATTAAAATTAAAAAGGCATTTCTAATTCCTTAATTCCTCTACTCACCCTTTCAGGTTTTTTGTAAATTTTGTAATCATTTTTTTTTCTTGAAGGATGCTTCAATTTCTCCACTAAATGCCACAGAGTTAATGAACACCTAATCTTCTCTCTGGTAAAGACTACCTTTACCAGAGTATTACTTCTGATGTCAGTTTTATTTTAAACCATTTGTTCTTTTTTTAAAGAAAAAAACTATATATTGTTTTATAGAGTTTAGAACAAAATATAAATATCATATTTTCTTAAAAACAAAACTAAAATATTTCTGGCTAACAAAAGTATGTGTACACTTTTCCTCACACAAAATAAAAATGGTTCTCCTAACTTGTAATCAGGATATTTTACGTTGTCAGATTAGAGGTCATTTATTAATGCAAGTGCATTTCCTGATTTTTTTAAAAAGTTAAGATGTTGAATAATATCTCACTTTCATAGAATAAAAGCATGTGCTCCAAATGTTTTGTTTTGTTTTTGATAATCAATAATAAAGCACTAAGTAATACATCAGGAAAATAGGAGGAAAAAAGAGAAAATCAAAACAGAAACTCAAAATTTTGTTCTTTTTTATTATCAATATAAATTTTGCTATAACTCCTACTGGGAAAATGTATAATTGCTTTATAGGTATATGTGTTGGCAGCAACCACTATACAGTTACTAGTGATAAGGTAACCGTAGATGAAAAATCTGATATTTTGTAACTATTGAGATCAAGATAGTTCATTAAAAAAAAGAAAGAGTAAAAGTTGCTAAATAGAATGATAGGCAATATAGTAGCCAATATGTATATTTGATTATGTTAGTATTTTATTTTATGTTACAAATCAAAAAGGAAAAGTTAGACTCGGATATTCAAAGATGATTTGGAGATATACAAATGAGGAAAAGGAGGTCTTGAGAGGAAAAATACATTGCAGAATATTACACAACTCTTCGGGGATAAAAAGTTATGACTTTTTTCTATCTTGTTCAGCATTCTTATTTATGTATACAGACATATTGAGTGTTGATACTAGGCATTTGTTAGATTAAGCTAGGAGAAAAAATATAGGTTATTTTCTACTACTTTGTGAGATTATTAACAGGAGGAGAGATTTCCTAATAATGTATGGATGAACATAAAATATGAAGAAGCCTATTTTACAATAAGGGAAATATTGTTTTTAATTTTTTTAAGATCAGATACTTCTTGGAGAAGCCAAATAATCTATATACTGACACACACACAATTTAGCATATAATTTTAGAGGGTTCATGGATTCTTTAGAGCTCCTTCAGAGACCACAAGTTAAAAACCTCAACTACACAGAGAAATCATATAGTAGGTAATTATTACAGTTGGCTAATGTAGGCAAAATGCCTCCTAATCCAAAAAGTGGTTCAGGGAAATAATAATTATTTGAATTTTGACAAATCTATCCAGCTATTCAGCTGCCACCACAAACATGATGTTGAACAACTTCATGGCTCCGAAAAGTTTCTTCATTCCCTGTTGCAGGCAATCCCCACCTCACCACCAACCTTAGATAACCCAAGATCTACTTCCTGTTATTGTGAGTTAGATTTGGCTTTATCTAGAGTTTTATATAAATGAATTCACACAGTTTGTACTCCGTCAGTTTCTTTTGCTCAACATAATGTTTTTGAGATTCAGCCATGTTGTTGTATATAACAGTAGTTTGCTCTTTTTGTTGATAGTAGCCCAGTGTATGGATGTACTATTGATGGATAATTGTGTTACTTTCAATTTTGGGCTATAATGAACAAGCTGCTATGAACATTTGTGTGTAATTCTTTGTGTAAACAGATGTCTTCATTTTCTTGGGTAAAGATCCAGGATTACAATTGTCGGGTCATGTGATAAACGTAGATTTAACTATAGGAGAAACTGCCAAAATTGCTGTGCCACTTTATATTCCCACTAGCAATGTATGATAATTCCAGTTACTTCACATCCACGCCAATACTTGCTATTGTCAGTCTGTAAAATTTTAATGGCCAAAATTAAAAGGTGAAGGGGATGTACATTGTATGTCATTATGGTTTAACTTTGTATTTCCTTGATGCTAATGATATTGAATATCTTTTCGTGTGCTTGCTGGCTTTTTGTATGTTTATTTTTCATGAAGTGTCTTTTCAAATATTTTACCCATTTTAAAATTGGATTGTATGTTTTATTTTTGAGATTTTAGAGTTCTTTATTCTGGGAAAAGATCCTTGGGTGATATCTATATCTATATCTGTATCTATATCTGTATCTATCTGTATCTATATAAAATTTTCTTCCAATTTGAGATTTGCCTTTTCATATTGCCAATGGTATATTTTGAAGAGCAGTTTTGCATTTTATTTTATCAATTGATAAAATCTATTAAATATTATCATTTTTTTCTTTATTTTATATGCTTTTTGTGTCCTTCCAAAAAAATTTAGCCTAATTCATGGTCAGATTCCCCCCTTTGTTGGAGAGAGAAAGTTAAGGGTTGAGTTTCATTTTACTCTTTGTAAATATCCAGTTCAATTTGTTGAAAAGACAATCCACGGAGGTTGCACTAGTTTGCAGTCCCACCAGCAGTGTATGAGTGTTCCTATCTCACCACATTCACTCTAACATTTATTGTTTTGGGACTTTTTGATAAAGGCCATTCTCACTAGAGATAAGTGATGTCTCATTGTGGTTTTGATTTGCACTTCCCTGATGACTAGAGATGTTGAGCATTTTTTCGTATGTTTCTTGGCCATTATTCTGTCTTCTCTTGAAAAGTTTCTGTTCATGTCCTTTGCCCACTTTTTGATAGGGTTGTTTGATTTTTTCTTGCTGATTTTCCTGAGTTCTAAATAGATTCTAGTTATCAGCCCTTTATCAGATGTGTAGCAAACCAATATTTGTAGAATGCAAAAATTTTCTCCCATTCTGTAGGTTGGCTGTGCAGAAGCTTTTTAATTCGATCGGGTACCTTTTATTTATTTATTTTGTTGCTGTGAAGCTGTGACTCGAGGGGGGAAGGGGGGGAAGGGCAACACACATAACCTAAACATTTGTACCCCCATAATATGCTGTAAAAAAAAGTCAAAAAAAGAAAGAAAAGAAAAGACAATCCCTTCTCCGTTGAGTTGCCTTTACCCCTCTGGTAGAAGTCAATTGTCAAAATATTCATGGACCTGTATCTGAACTCTCTACTGTCTGCCATGGATCTATATGTCTTACCTTATGCAAATATTATGCTTTTTAGTATACTCGATCTTAATAGTAAAAATAGTAAAATAGTTCAAATTTTTTTGAACTATTTTTTTTTCAAAATTATTTGAATTTCAACATGAAGTTTAGAATCAGCTCATGACTTCTTAAAAAATGCTTTTAGAGTTTTCATTGGAATTTTACTGAATCTATAGATACATGTGACTAGAATTGATTTCTTGATAATATTGAGTCTTCCAGTTGATGAAGATCATAAATTTCCCCACTTATATAGGTCTTTAAATTTCTCCCAGGATTGTTTTATAGCTTGCAGTGTACAGGTCTTCCAAATATTTTATTGAATGCATACCTAAGTACAGCTTGTTTTTAAAATGCTATTGCAAATAGCATTAATTTTCCATTTTAATTTTCTATTGTTTGATACTAGTGTATAAAATTACATTGATTTTTATATTGATTGATTTATCATCTTGTGACTCTGCTAAACTCAGCCACTAATTCTAGTAACTTTTTGGGAATATACTTTGGTGTCTTTTACATATAGAATCAAGCTATCTGTGAATAAATACAGATGTATTTTTCTTCCTTTTTTCTATCTTTATGCTTTTAAAATTGTTTCTTGCTTTAGTGTTTATTTATTCTAGCAGTTTGTGTGTGTATGTATTCTTTGAAATTTTATATAGAATCATGTTTGTGAATTGACATAGTTTTACTTTTTCCTTTCCAATTGAATGCTCTTACTTATTTGTTTGCCTAATTGCTCTGGCTAGAACTTCTAAAATAAGGTTGAATAGAAGTGATAAAAACAGGTATCCTTGACTTGTTCCTTTGATCTTAGGTGGAAAGCTTTTAGTCTTTAAGCATTCAATATCATGTTACTGTGGGTTTTTCATAAATACATGTTATCATGTTGAAGAAGTTCCCTTCTACTTTTTATTTTCTGAGTGGTTGTTTTTATTTTGAAAGGGTGTTTGATTTCATCCAATTTTATTTTCTGTGTCAGTTAAGATAATCATGTTTTTTTATTTCTTCATTTTGTTAATGTGGTATTTCACATTAATTGATTTTGTTATCACTTGGTCATGGTGTGTTATCATGAGACATGGTATGTTATGATTTTTAGTTATCTCAAAGAATTTTATAATATTTATGCAATTTTTTCTTTCATCCACAGGTTTTTTAAGAGTGTGTTGTTTAATTTTCACATATTTGTGAACTTTCCACTTTTCCTTCCATCATTAATTTCTAGCTTCACTGTATTGTGGTTGGAGATATTGGAGAAATTTTTTTTATGAATTCAATGTTTTAAAATTTATTGAGACTTGTAGTGTAGCCTGACGTATGGTCTATCCTGGAGAATGTTTCATGTGCTTTTGAGAAAAATGTGTATTGTTATATCATCGCGTGGAATTATAGATCCGTTCAGTTTAGATGTTTTATAGTGTTTTTTAAGTTCTCTTCTTTAACTAGTATTGAAGAATTGTCTATTTCTCCCTTATTTCTGTCTGAATGTTTGCTTTACATTTTGGGCTCTGTTGTTTGAATATATATGCTTATAATTTTTATATCTTGATGAAGCTACACTTTTATCAATATATAATGACTTTTCTTGTATCTTCTAACAGTTTTAACCTGAATTCGATTTTTTATGATATTAATATAGTCACCACAGCTCTCTTTTGGTTACTATTTGCATAAAATATGTTACATTTCTTTTCACTTTCAACCTTTTTGTGTGTTTTGTTTTTGCTTTTGTGAGGTTTTTGTTGTTGTTGTTGTTGTTGTTTGTTTGTTTTTCGAGCCAGAGTCCTGCTCTGTTGCTTGGGCTAGAGTGCCATGGCATCAGTCTAGCTCACAGCAACCTCAAACTCCTGGGTTCAGGCAATCCTCCTGCCTTAGCCTCCTGAGCAGCTAGGACTACAGGTGCACACCACCACACCTGGCTAATTTTTTCTATTTTTAATAGATATGGGGTCTCACTTTCTCGGGCTGGTCTTGAACTCCTGACCTCAAGTGATCCTCCTGCCTTAGCCTCCCAGAGTGTTAGGATTACAGGCGTGAGCCATCGCACCTGGCCTCTATTTGTGTCTTTGAATCTACACTGAATCTCTTGTCACAGCATATAGTCGAATCATGTTCATTTTTGTTTTCAATCCACTCTTTCAGCTTTGTTTTTAATTGGTAAGTTTAATCCATTCTGCTACCCTGTACTTAATTGGTAAGTTTAATCTATTCTTCTACCCTGTACTTAATTGGTAAGTTTAATCTATTCTTCTACCCTGTACTTAATTGGTAAGTTTAATCCATTCTTCTACGCTGTACTTAATTGGTAAATTTACTCCATCTACATTTATGGTTATTATTGATAAGGAAGGGCTTGCTGCTGCCACTGTGCTATTAGTTTTCTGTATGTATTGTATCTTTTTTGTTCTTCAATTTATCCAATACTGCCTTTCTTGTGTTTGAATGATTTTCATAGTGTATTGTTTTGATCCCATTCTCATTTAATTTTTGGGATATTCTTATTTTCTTAGTGCTTATCCTAGGGATTACAATTAAATCCTAAATTCATAACAACCTAGTTTGAATTGATATGAACTTATTTTCAATAGCCCATAAAAACTCTGTTTCTACACAGCTTCACCTCACCCTTTATTTTCATAAATTGCATGTCTATACATTCTGTGCCTATTAACATTGATTTATAATTGTTATTTATCCATTTATCCTTTCAACCATATAGGAAACAAGAAAAGGATATACAACAGAAATACAACATGCTCTTCTAATTTACCTATGTAGTTACCTTCACTAGCATTCTTTATTTCTTCATATGGTTCTTGTTACTGTCTACTGTCCTTTCATTTCAGCTTGAAGGACTCCTGTTGTTAGCATTTTTTGTTAGACAGGAATAGTAGCAATGAACATCTTCTGCTTTGTTTTTCTTTGAAAGGCTTGATTTCCTCTTCGTTATTTTTGTTTGATATAAATTTCTTAGCTGTCTTTTTTTTTTTTTTCTTTCAGTACTTTGAAATGGACATCCTATTAAATTCTGGCCTTCATGGTTTCTAATGAGAAATTGGTTGTTAATTTTATTGAAGATATTTTGTACATGATGAATAACTCTCCGTCTTTAAGGAGTTTGTAGTGTTTTTAGGTGCGGATCTCTTTGAATTTATATTATTCAGAGTCGATAGAATTTGGACTTGTAGATTCATGTATTTTATAAAATTTGGTGATTTTTCAGCCATTATTACTTCAATTTATTTATTTATTTATTTTTTATTTTTTTGCATCTTTCTTGCTCTCTTCTCCTTCTGAAAGTCCCATAGTGTGTAAGTTGGTTCACTTCATGGCATTGGCCATTATGCTCTGTTAACATTTCTTTATCAGTTTTTCTTTCATTTCTCAGACTGGATAATTTCAATTGTTGTATTTTCAAGTTCCCTGATTCTTTCTTTGTCTGCTCAAATCTACTGTTCAACTTCATTAGTGAATTTTTTATTTCAGTTATCATGCTTTTCAGCTCCTGAATTTCTCTTTATTTCATTTTAATAATTTATATGTCTTTATTGATATTCTCTATTTGTTCATACATCATTCACCTGGTTTCCTTTAATTCCTTGAGCATATTTAAGATAGTCGATTTAAATTATTTGGCTAGTAGGTCCACTGTCTGGGCCTCTGCAGAGATGGTTCTTATCAATGTCTTTTTTTCCGGGGAATATGTCATATTTTTCTGTTTTTTCGTATGCTTAGCTTTGTTGTTATTGTTAAAAACTGGACATGCAGGGCAAGTACAGTGGCTCATGCTATAATCCTAACACTTTGGAAGACTGAGGAAGGAGGATTGCTTCAGGCCAGGAGTTTGAGGCTAATCTGGGAAACATAGCAAGACCCCATCTCTAAAAAAAAAAAAAAAAATACAAATCAGACCTGGCGTGGTGGCTGAAGCCTGTAATCCTAACACTCTGGGAGGCCGAGGCGGGAGGATCACTTGAGGTCAGGAGTTCAAGACCAGCCTGAGCAAGAGTGAGACCCCAGCTCTACTAAAAATACAAAGAAATTACTTGGACAACTAAAAATATATAGAAAAATTAGCTGGTCATGGTGACACATGCCTGTGGTCCCAGCTACTCGGGAAGCTGAGGCAGAAGTATTGCTTGAGCCCAGGAGTTTGAGGTTGCTGTCAGCTAGGCTGACACCACGACACTCTAGCCCAGGCAACGGAGCAAGACTCTGTCTCAAAAAAAAAAAAAAAAAAAAAAAAAAAAAAAAAAAAAAGAAAAGAAAAGAAAAGAAAATACAAAACAGCTAGGTGTGGTGGTGCACACCTGTAGTCCCAGCTACTTGGGAGGCTGAGGCAGGCAAATCACTTCAGCCCAGGAGTTCGAAGCTATAGTGAGCTATGAGCTATGAGCTATGAGCTATAGTGAGCTATGTTATCCAGCCCAGATAACAGAGTGAGATGTTATCTCAGAATCAAAAAGCAAAAAAAAAAAAAAAAAAACAAACAAAAACTGGACAACTGGACATTTGGATATTGTAATATGGTGACTCTGGAAATTAGATTATCCCTAGTCTCCAGGATTTGCTGTTCTTGATTGTCTTTTTTTTTTTTTTTTTCTCTCTCTTGACAGAGTCTTGCTCTGTCACCCTGGGTAGAGACCAGTGGCTCATGATAGCTCACTGCAACACTGCAACCTCAAACTCCTGGGCTTAAGCGATCCTCCTGTCTCAGCCTCCCAAGTAGCTGCAACTACCGGTCTGCCACGATACCCTCCCAATTTTTCTATTTTTAGTGGAGACAGGGTCGCACTCTTGCTCAGGCTGGTCTCCAACTCCTGAGCTCAAGCGATCCTCCCTTCCTGCATGAGCCAAGGTGCCCAGCCACATCTTGATGGTTGAGGGCTGCAGTCTTCTATTTGTTTATTGACTTTTCCAAAGTACTTATACAAAGACCATTTCTTATCAGATTACTGAAGTCTTGGTTCAGTTATCTCAGGATTCACCCAGTGATCTTCCAGGCTAAAATAATAATAATAACAATAATAATAATAATACTCTTTTGGTGTTTGAAAATTGGCTTTGAGCTGGCTTTGAGCTAGGCTGCCTCCAACTCTGCCTTAGCCTTCACATCTTGCTTCCGTGGATTCCAAGGTTAAGCCAAAAGTGCAAACCGAGGTTCCTCTCAGTTCTCTTTTGAGCATGCATCTGGCATGCACCTTGCATTCCAGGTTCACCAGTATATGTGCTCACTCTTCGAAGCTCTTATTGCCCTAAGAACCTCCCTCTTCACTCTTTTTCTTTCCAGGCTTTGGGTCTGTGTGCTGTTTGTCTTGTCCACTATTCCTTTTCCTGGATGACTATGGGTAGTGTATTTCTTTAAATACTTCTAACAGATGTCACCCAGGAAGTAGCTTATGACAAGAGTGAAAGAAAAGTCAGTATTCATTCCTGTCCTTTAGGAAACAACCAGACATGTCAAAACACACGTTCTTGTTTATCAAGAACAAGGTTCGTATTGCCCACCCCTGGCATTAGTAAGTCACACCATGAATGATGGTCACCTTCCCCATGGCCACCGCAGCACTGCAGAATGGGGAGTGGTAAGCAGCTAAGCAAAAACACCACAATGTTCTCTTACCAAAAATTAGCAGTCTCTTTCTTTATTAAGTACTTCTCTGGTTGATGTCTTTGATTAGATTTCAAAAAAGTTGATTTTGTCAGTTTTTTCTAGTTTAATGGTTCTTTCAGTGGAGGAAATGATTCTTGGAGCACCCTGCTTCACTACTTTTATATCATCCTTCCCAAACTACACATTTTGGTGTTATATATTGTTTTTCTCCATTTCAAAATATTGTCTAATTTTCCTTATAATTACCTTTTTGACTTGTGGATTATTTAAAATTGTACTGTTTACATTTCAAATACTTTACATAGATATTTTCATATTACTAGTTCCTGGTTTAATTGTGTTTTGGTTAAAGAAAATAGTACGAGCCACTATTTTAAATTTATTGAGACTAGTTTTATGGTCCACATATGGTTACCTCCATGAATACTTCTTGTGCACTTGAAAAGAATCTGTATTCTTCTGTTTTGGGACATTGTGTTCAATGATGCTAATTAGGTCAAGTGGGTTGAATGGGTTTTTAGGTCTATTTACTTCTAGTTTTTCTATCTATTTGTTGCATCAATAACAGAGAGGAGTGTTGAATTTTCCAAGTATAATTGTGGATTTATCTATTTATCTTTTTGTATATTTTTGCTTCATGCATTCTGAAACTCTCTAATCAGATGCAAACACCTTTCAGATTGTCATGTCTTTTTTATAAGTTGATCCTTTTATTATTATGAATTGTCCTTCTTTCACTCTGGTGATGATCCTTATTCTGATGTTTACACTGTCTATTATTAATATAAACTAAGTTCATCTCCTTTATGATTAGTGTTTGCATGGTATGGTCATTTTCATACTTTTACTATTAATGTAATCTGCATCTTCTGTGTCTTTATATTTAAAGATTGCTTTCATAGACATACATTTGGATCTTTTAAATAGGGTGTTATACAGTTTTCATTTAATGTACTTATTGAAGTGCTTGAGTTTAAGTCTACTGTCTTGCTAGTTAGTCTCCATTTGTCCCATCTGTTCCTTCTTTCCTTTTACTTTCTTCCTTTGGATTAATTGAGTAATTTATAGGGTGCCATTTCATTGCTATTATTGACTGTGACATAGACAGCAAGATATTCATAGATAATTTTGATTCTTTCTGTATGACTTTTAAGCTTATTTACAGCAATTGTAGAGTAATCTTTATTCTAGTGATAGTTTAGTCCCATTGCTAATTCATGACACTTCCTGAGTCTCTATTGAATACTCTGTCTCATCAAAGAAAATTCTTCATTCTGGCTGGTTGGAACTCAGATGACTCCTAGCCCTGTGTGACTTTTTGGAACCATTTATTTAGCTCACGGTTTTAGTAACTTTTTGTTAGGCCCTGTGGAATCTTATGTTACACACACACAGCATAATATTCAGTGAAGGGTCATAGTACACAGTGCACATTTCTGGGGCTTATTTTCTCCATGCCTTCCTTCTTTCTAGAACTCATAACCTTCATTCACCTCAGCCTCTTTGAACTCTGATCTGTAGTTCTCCAAATCAGTGAGACTCTCATCCTCTCTTTGGGGTTTTCCCTTGTAATCCCATTGTCCAGAGTGTTCATCCAGGTGAAAAGTCAAATGAACCACAGGGCTCATCTTATTTGTTTCCTTATTTCCCTTATCACAGAGTTCACAGGCCTGTGTTGCCTCAAGTATAAAAACCCTTAACACTATATAAGAAAAAATATGTAGCTAATAACTGCTTTATTTTTAAGAAAATAAAAAAAAACTTCTCATAGATTGAGAAACAGTTTAACTCAACCTCTTTTTTATATGCATACATATGTGTGTGTATATATATAATATATGTATATAAAATATGTTAGTTTTCGGGTATACCAACATCTATTCCTTTAATCATATATATCCTTCCTCTTTAGTTATGATTGATTCCTGATTTAAATAATAGAATTTTGGTCTTCTCCAGATATTCCTGTGTTCCTTTAAAATAATAAGATCACAGCTGAAAATAAAGTACCATCATATGCACTGATCACTCATAAGTTCATGGAACACTTACATACTTTTTAATATAATGTATAAAAAAGAGGGCTAAAATATTTTGGGATTAGATAATAGGGATTTTTAATAGAATTGATGTTTCTTGAGTGTCTGCTATTAATACTAACAACTTTTAACCTTTTTTTGAGAAATTGCTATGTGTTAGATACTGTGCTAAGCATGTTACACTTATTAGCTCATTTACTTTTCACAATAATCCTAAAACGAATTTCCTCGTTTTAGAGGTGATAAGACCAAGGTTCATAAAATGAAGAACTGAAGGGCTCAAATAAGATTATCTAATCACTGAACTTATGAAAGACAGTAATTTATTCACACACCTAGAAATGGCAGATCAGGAAAAATATCATGTCTCTCAATCTATTGCTTTTCCCCCACAGCTTATTTTTCTTACAATGCCAATGTCAGAATATCAATGATATAAATTTTCCCTAGTCTTACAATTTTGATAATTCTTCTGGAAAAAAGCAAACTGTAAATAGAATTTGTAACTTTGCTAAGACACTAGTTAAAGTAGAATTAGAATGTACTATTCCTGATTCTCATGAGAATTTCTCATCACTTGACCACATATGTTCATGTTCCAATTGCAGAAACTCAGCCAATTCAAAATGCAATATTCCAATTTGCTAATTGCCCTCCAAAACTACTGCCCAAGAGATGCAAGGACATATGTTGGTAACCAATATAGCCTTATCTTGCTTCAACTGCATTTTATTATAAACAAAATAATTTATGTGTGACAATTACAATGATTCTACCCAATATTTTCAGAGCTCATTTACTAAGCACATGAAATTTAATCATTTACTTTATCAGGATGTCGCCAGTACGGAGCTGACTTTGCTTTATAAACTCACCTGTCAGATATTTTGTAGGTTTAATGTGTGCTGAGTGTAGATTATGCAATCAAATAAACTAATTTGTCTTTAAAAATGCACTTTTTGCTATTTTAATTTTCTTGATCTTTCCTATTGCTGACATACCACAGGCAATATAGAAATTACTGTGTTTTGTGAATATTTAACAGAATATCTCTTTTTGGATAATGTAGCCTCTTTATAATACAAGTAAGAAATTAAATTTGTAGAAAGCTTTCTTTCAACATGCAAAGTTTTAGATAGATGTTTTATACCAACTTTAAACATCTTAATTCTTGAAGGAACCTTAAGAGAATCCAGGGCGCTTTGTAATATAAATCATGAAGTTCCCCCCCATTTTTGAATGGAATAGTCAAGAATAATAAAAATCAGAGGACTAGCCCAAAGATATCCAAAAAGTAGAAGTGGCTGTTGCTAGACAAGAATACAGGTTTTCTGCTTTCTGCTGCATTAATTCATTATTAGTAAAAAGTCTAATAAACCATAGTCCCAGTTATCTGACTCCAGTATATTTATTTAAGATTAAATTGAAGGGGAGAGGTAATTCTGGCTAGTCCCATATCATTTTTATCTATCAGCAGATACTGCATACTACATATTTAATTTTGATGATGAATTGATGAACAGTAGATGGTTAAAATGTTGTTATAATGTTTATCTAAATAACATTTTAAAATACTGAACATTTGGCCAAATGAAAAAAGACATCAATTCTGTATGCCAGATGAAACTACTAGATTGCCTTGTACATCAAAATATCTTTCTAGGAAGAAAAATGGTCTTAACTAAGCATTGTAATTTTTTCTTTAAAGACAAGGCTTCACTCTGTCACCCAGGCTGGAGTGCAGTGGTGCACTCATAGCTTACTCTAATCATGAACTTGAACTCCTGGGCTCTGGCTATCCTCTGCCTCAGCCTCCTGCATAGCTAGGACTACAGGTGAGTGCCAACACACCTGGCTAATTTTTACATTTTTTTGAGAGATGGGATCTTGCTTTGTTTTCCAGGCTGCTCTTGAACTCCTGTACTCAAGCAATTCTCCTGCCTTGACCTCCCAAACTGTTGGAATTACAGCTGTGAGCCACAGTGCCTGGCCTAAACATCATGTGTCTCTAAAGCACATACAAAGTGTTTAAACAATACTGTTCAAAAAAATTAATTTAAAATTTTTCTATGTCATGAATTTTTATAGCAATTTTGACCTTACAAACATCCCTTTGAATAAATGGGACAGGTATTACCATCATTTCTATTTGAATGGTGAAAAAGAAAAACTGAGGGCAATTTAGCTCAAATTACTACCAAAGGTTGTATGCACTGGAAGTGATAGATTTGGAACCTCTTCCAGGTCTTAACTCAGATTTTGTTATTGATCCACAATATTTTTAAACTAAGATGCTTGTTATACCATGGCCTGCTTATGAGTCAGTTATCCACGATTAAATCACTATCCGTGGCAGTAAAATAGAAGGAAATAAACTTGCCCTCAAAAACAATGATGCTGGAACTTACTAACAATAAGTTTACAAAAATATTGTCACTCTAAATAGTGAACCACCTGACTTCAAGCACATATAATTTCCAGGTAATTGGGATCATTTATATTTAGGCTGCATTAAGTAAAAACAAAACAAAACAAAAGAATAAATAAGCAAAACAAGTAAAAGGGTAAATATGTAAATAGTGATGCAGTAAACTCAGCATTAAGCAAGAATTGGTAAATACCATAATGAATTAATAATATTAGTGAATAAAACGTGGTTTTAAATTTCTGTAGAATTCTGTTCTGATTTATATGATGTTGATTAAAATAGTATAGCTATTTGATAAAATTTTAGAAGACAGCTGTTTTTCTAGGATGCTGTTTTCTCACATTTTATAAGATAAAATTATCAATTTTGCTTTTAAATAAGAATTTTGAAATTCTATTCATATTTAGTGTCACCGCAAAGTAACAAGGGGCTTTTCTAATTGTTTTCAACTTTAGCTTTAGTTTTTGGGATGTTAAGAAATTCTGAGGAGGTTAGAATAATATTTATTTTAAAAATAATTCATTACTTTGCCTTCCAAGTGATTTATAAACTGGCTCACATTTTTTATCACTGTAATATCTATAAAAATTTAGTGTTTTGCGCTTTCAAGAAGTTTTTAAGATATTTTATTCTACATTTAGAGAATGGGAAATTAGTACCATAATCTCACTCAGTGCCCTTGAATCCATTCTTCTTCCAAATGTGAACTGAATGTAGGCCTATGTATATGTTTCCTTTAAAAAAGTAAAGAACACATTGCATTTCACTTTTAAAAAGCCATTGATTGAGTGAAGCTAGTCTTTCTATTCACAAACTTAGATTTTACAAATTTGAACACTGTATGAATTCTATTAATTTAATACCAGACTCTGGAAATCCATTAAGCACATGCCTTGCTAGTTCTGTCTAGAATTACAGAGGTGGTCACTTCAGTGAGAAACTGTGACTATCTCTTACTGACATATCTCACCTATTCCCTATTTTCCAATCCATATCATTATGGACTGATACGTGCACCACCCACCCCCCCCCAATTCCTCTGTTGAAGCCCTAAATCCCAATGTTACTGTATTTGGAGACAGAGCCTTTGAAGAGATAATTAATCTTAAATGAGGCCATAAGGGAGGGTAGGGCTCTAATTTCATAGGGCTAATGTTTTTCTAAAAAAAGAAAAAACGCTATAGAATTCTCTGTCCTCAAGCACAGAGGCAAAGACCTGTGAGGACATGAGGAGAAGATGGCCATCTGCAAAACAAGAAGAGAGTCTCATGAGAAACCAACACTGAGAGCACCTTGATCCCTGATTTCCAGACTCCAGAATTGTGAGAAAATAAATTTCTGTTGTTTAAGCCACCCATTCTATCATATCTTGTTATGGCAGTTTGACCACTTTTTCATACCTTTCGTGACTTACAGATATTTATGCTATCCTTCTCAGAAGTGGTAGTTTTTGCTTCCTGGCAGTGTCTTCAGCATTTTACCTTTCCACACAGAGATGATACCCAAACTAAAATAATTAGAAATGACTCTTAAGTTCTGGGAACTTTATTAGAAAGTAAAAAATACAATAGCTATTTGTCAAGTAACAGATGTATGAAATGTGTATCAAAATCTCATTTTCTTTGCAGAAACAGAAAAATCCATCCTAAAATGTATATGAAATCTCAAGGTATCCTAAATAGCCAAAAGGATCTTGAAAAAGAAGAACAAAGTTGGAGGGCTGCCACTTCCTAATTTCAAAACTCATCGTAAAGCTAAAGTAATCAACACAGTGTGGTACTGAAATAAAGACAGACATATAATCAGTGAAATAGAATAGAAACTTCTGAAATAAATCCTCACATATATGATCAAATTATTTTTGACAAGGGTGGCAAGATCTTTCAATGGGGAAAGGACAGTTTTTTGTTTTTTTTTAAACAAATCATGTTGGGAAAGCTGAATATCCATGTTTAGACCTTTATCTTACACCACATACAAAAATTAACTTAAAATGAACCAAAGATATAAACATAGAACTAAAACTATAAAACTCTTAGGAAACAGGGAAAAAAGCTTTATGACCCTGGATTTGGCAATGATTTTTTGGATATGATACCAAAAACCTGGGTAATGGAAGTTAAAATAGATAAATTGATCTATATAAAAAACTTAAAAAAAATTGTGCATCAAGAGAAACAATCAATAGAGTGAAAAGGCAATCTATACAGTAGAAAAAAAATTTCATAAAGTATATCTGATAAGAGGTTAATATCCAGCATATATAAAGAACTTTTACAACTAACAATAAAAAGACAAACAACTCAATTAAAATTTGGGAAAAAATTGGATAGATATTTCTGAAAAGAAAATATACACATGAAAATATGCTCAACATTACTAATCATTAGAGAAATGCAAATCAAAACCACAATCAGATACTGCCTCTTACCCATTAGGATGACTAGCATAAAGGAAGAAAGAGAACGAAATAAAGAGAGGAAAAGAGAAAGAAAGAAAGAAGGAAACAAACAAATAAATGTTGGCAAGTATATAGAGAAATCAGAACCCTTGTACACTGTTGTTGGTAATGAAAAGTGGTGTAGCACTATGAAAAAAAGTATGATGGCTTCCAAAAAATTAAAAATAAAATTATCATAGAATCTAGCAATTTTACTTCTGGGTATACACCTGTTATGAGCTGATTGTGTCCCCACATAATTCATATGTTTCAGTGTTAACCCCATACCTCACAATGGGATTGTATTTGGAGAAAGGGTCTTTAAAGAGGTAATTAAGTTAAAATGAGGCCATTATATTGAGCCCTAATCCAATATGGCTGGTGTCCTATTAACAAGATGAAATTAAGACACAGATCTACACAAAGGGAAGACTGTGTGAAGATATAAGGGTAAGACTGACATCTATAAAAGTCAAGGAAAGAGGTCTCAGAAGACACCAAACCTTCCAACGCCTTAATCTTGGATTTCTAGCTTCCAGAATTGTGAGAAAATAAATCTCTGCTGTTTAAGACACCCAGTCTGTGGTCTTTGTCATGGCAACCCTAGCAGACTCATACTATACCCCAAAAAATTGAAATCAGGCTTTCCAGGAGATATTTGTACATTGATGTTCACAGGAGCATTATTCACAATAACACCGCAATAAGCACCAACAAAGTGTCCACCAAGAAATGAGTGGATAAACAAAATGTGGTATATACATACAATGGACTATTATTGAGCCTTACAAAGGAAAGGAAGGGGATTTTCACATATGGTACAACATGGATGGACCTTGAGAACATTATGCTAAGTGAAATAAGCCAGTCACAAAAAGATAAATACTCTGTGATTCCACTTATATGCAGTACCTAGAGTAGCTAAATTCATAGAGACAGAAAGCAGAGTTATGGCTGCTAGGAATGGGGGAAGAGGGAAAATAGGAAGTTGTTATTTAATTGATATACACAAAAATGTTAATATAATTAATACTACTAAACTGTACATTTAAAATTGCTTAAGATGGTAAATTTTATGTTATATGTATTTCACCAGAATTTTAAAAATAGACTTAAAATACAG
>RJWJ010015219.1:35000-36570 GCA_004363605.1 Indri indri | reverse complement strand
AAAAGACCTGGGAGCATTTGATGTACAGTCAGCAGGTATTTAAAAAAGAAAGAAAGAAAGAAAAAGGAAAAAAAAAACAGCACTGAAAAGGCTTGGCTGCACTGGGGCCCTGACACACTCTCATCTAAAGCCTGGCCCTCGGCCAAGTTCATCTGTTAATGGACAGCCACAACCAGGGCCTGCACCTCCCCCACCTCCCTCCACCCCTCCCGGAGTCTTCTCTGTTCTCCTACCTCTTTCGAGCTCCTAAAAACTAGACATCGATTATGTCTGCGCTTTTCCCTTTCTATTCAAGATAAACAAAGTGCTTCAAGTTCAGGGCGCACCCTGGGACCCTTGACAAAACAATCTATCATTCTGTCTGCTAAACCAGTCTGGCTACACCACGGCCAGGGAGAGAAATGCTCCCAATGTACAATTTTCCCTTTGTGCTCTTTCCCTCTTGCCACTAACCTCTTTTCTTTACCACCTTCTCCAGAGCAGATGGACTTGACCACTTTGCTTAAGCCCCTCCTGGCAACCTCAGAAATTAAAGAAAAGAACCGAGCTCCTGGCTACCCTTCCTCCTGCCCAGGTTTTCCTCCTCCCTCTCTGTGGCCCCCATGGTCCTGCACACACATGCACGAATCCCGCTAGACCCACACAATCCTTTCGACCCTCTCGCCATTGACACACACCCAGCAAATAAATTAAATGTTAGGGCTGCCCCTTCCTGTGCTCCCTGCAAGAATATTTTAAGTGAGTTTTGTTTTAAATCAGATCCATTAATTTATCCTGACTTGCAATTAAATGCAAGCACACTTTTTACAACCAGTACGGAATGTATTAACTATAACTACAATTGGTCAAATGAGAGCACAGTCCCTCAGAAAAATATTAATAAAATACATAATAAATAATATTAATGAAACAAAAATAGATTCATACGCCTTGGCCAGGGCTTTTATTATTTCACGCAAGGGGAAATCCAGCCAACGAAACTTGCTACACACTTTGGCAGGACTCTGACCAACCACCACCAGTAAACTCCAAAGAGTGTGTTTTGGGGGTGCCCTGGACTTGGGGCCTCTGTGCAGACACCTACCTCCATGAGAAGCCAATGGCCCCTGCACCCAAAGCAGGGTCCACAACGTCTTACCCAGCTCTCCCGTGTGGTCAGGAAAAGTTACCCACAGACTGCTTCCTCTTCCTGAGCCAGCCCCAGCTGTTTTGTTAATGTCCACCCCACCCCTGAAAGGACAAATGAAATCCCACAGACCCAGGGGGGAATGAGCCCAGCTAAATTAAGGGCTCAGGATTCCGGCACCATCAGCATCTGTGTTAAGGCACCGTATACTGCACCCAGCGCTGGAAGCTGCCTTTGTTCCTGCCACACCGCCAGGCCCCTGCTAACCTGTCTCCACATCACTCAGCCTCACGCCTCACCCCAGCACTCCCTGCCCCCTCCCCTCCCCCCAAATCCAACACACCCACCGCACAATCGAATCTAATTAAGATCAGGAAGAAATTTGCATTTTCTTTTCACTGTACCCCCAGTAATCACAGAAGTTCTTCAAATTTTGAGAATTTT